>CAJPEV010001472.1:9826-65361 GCA_905338385.1 Darwinula stevensoni
AACGTTGACGTTTTGGACATTTACACATAGATGCAACATTGTTCATCAACATTTCCTAAACGTTGCTGGAATATCTTGTGTTACTTGGGCCATATGGGAGATATTGAGTATGTGGAGGGCTTTCTCCTTCTACAGAGAAGGGAGGCTGGCTATTTCCTTTCTATTTCTCTCTCGAGCGGGGAATCACTTAGGTCAGGAGGATTATTCACCCAATATTCCAAACGACGTTCTGGAGATCTTTCTCCAAAGATACGGAAAGACACGGGCACTTGAGCTGTGCATTAGTTCGGCGGATGCTCTATGATTAAGGGAAAGAAGGGGGGAGGAGGGAACTGGCAAGAAGGCTATTTCAAGGACCAGTCAGCGTGAAATAGACTTCATTCGTTTCCTATAGATGTGCCAGGGTGACCTGGAAATATTCACTGCCTTCTTAGCTGGCATCCCGCTAGACCTGGCCGAGGACAGGTTCGCTTCTTCCATCCCCCTTCCCCTCTTTTTGACCAAACACATTCCCCTTCTTCTCTTTCATTTACTCCGGCCACTGCGTACGAGCATTCTTCTTTCTAGTCTGCGAGCGAATGCGATTCATTCCACTTTCCCCTGAAGCGGACCAAGTGCTCTCTTCTCCATTCGATCGAGTTGAATGACATCAATCTCGATACGATCTCGCTTCAGTTCTTCTATGGATTGGATCATTTTAAGCAAGTTAAATTAAGATTAATAATGCCTCGATGCATCACAATTCTAGGGCTTCTCACGGTCCTTGAGAAATGGAGAAATCAAGGATTGAGACTTCATTTCCTGCACGTCAGGATAATAATAGGGAATTATTTTCAAGGACATTTCAATTCTTTCTGCAGGGACTCCATTTTGGTGCCTATTAGACATCGTTCCCATAAAGAATGAGAAGAGAGAAGTGGTGCTGTTCCTGGCCTCTCACAAGGACATCACGTCCACCAAGATGGCTCAGCTGGAAATGGGGGATTCCCAGCAGGACCCAGGTAAGGTCTTCGGGATAAGATAATGCAAAAATAAAGAATGAAGAGACTCTTCTTCACTTGGATCTGACGCACAACAGAGAATAATGGTGATGACTTGGATCCAGAATCCCCTCCTCTCAACTATGGCAGGAGACGGAGTCGAGCCGTCCTCTACCAACTTTCCGGCCATTATAAGCAAGATAAGATGAAGACCAAGCTCAACAAAATCAATAGCGTAAGAGTCATTCATTCTTTCATTAATTAATTTTCGCAGCTGCTTATCCCCACCAAATGGAGCCGCTGCACGAGCAAAGCCAGGAGCACCCTCCAGTATTAATGATCCTGGACTCGATATTCGAGCTCGGCAAGTGGAAATTACTCTCAATACCGGCCTTTCCTTCACGCTCTCAAAGTATTCCACGCTAATATTCCACTAGTCAGATTATTCCACCGTTAAAATGCCCTTCTCAACCAGCTTGTTTCTTATCTGTCTGGTACAACTCAGTCAATCACTCTTGAAGCAGTCACTTCTTCTGTCAGTGCCCAAGACTTTGCTTGTGAATTGGACTACGTTCCTTTTCAGAAGGGAAGAAACAAATTGAACGTGGACCCCTACATATTCACCTTCCGCAGAAAGAAATCATCAGGAGAAACAACTTGGCGGTATGATAGAATTGGATGCAAAGTCCGTGCAAAAGTGACCAATGGTCAAATTTTTAAGTTGGTGAGCGTTGTCATGCTCCTGATTCAGCTAAAGTTCACATCATGATAGAAAGCTGTTGTGACCGGGTACTACAATCGATCGACTGAAGATTTCCTTCCGGGGAATCGCACTCAACCTTCGCAAACTCGTATGAATCTCATGAATGATCTCGTGGCCTAAATTTTCGACCCTTTACCATGAGTCTTCGACATCATTGTCCTCTTCTTTTTCATTCTCCTATGTGACGCAATTTTTTCTCCCTGTTGAATGTGGTTCGACATGGAGAAATAAGATACATGTGAGGAGAAGTTCATCACCATTTGAGTAAAACTTTGAACTCTCTTGGAATGAAAAATCATATTTTAAACATCTTTCGGGTGTTTTGAAGGGATTTTAAAATATTATAATTACTGTGGGATATTTTAAAGGGATTTTTTTTGTCGGTGGGATTAAAGATTTTATCCGTTTGGGATCTGATCTGTCCTTGAATATTTTGTCGTCCACCTGGAATACCGAGCCTCTCTTTGCAAAGTTTCGCTTTATAATCCGTACACCTTTCGCGAGGCCTACCGACTGGTCTTTTGCCGGTCATTTTGGACGGGGAGACTTTTTCGGAGTACGGGAGATATGTCCAAACCAATGGGCTTAAGATCTTTCGATCCGGGGAAGTAGCTGCTCGACCTGGAGGTTCTCAAGGATAGGTGACACTTCGCATCTTCTCACACCACCGTAAGAGCCAAAATTTCGGCAGCTTGTATCCATGACCTGATTCTTCCGGCCATTACCCAGATCTCGTGACCATAGGTGAGAGTGTGGAGATAAACGCTCTTATAAAGCGAGAATTCCGCCTCCTTGGAAATGTCAGATTTGGCAACCACGATCCGCCAGTGCTCAAGCAAGACTAGAAGCCTTGGAGATGCGGCTGCCGATCTCGTATTCGTATCCCCCGTCACTCGAGAAACAGATGGCATGATACTTTAACTTCTCCAGTTTCAGTGGGACTCCCATAATACGTAAGGACAGTACTTCTCTAAAGTACAGTACTTCTCTCAAGGACCATAATCTGCGTTTCGGGGTTCCTAGTCGAACTGTTTTAGCAAGCTCTGAAGCTCCTGTCAAGACCAGGCCTAGAGGATGGCATCATCAGCAAGGAGAAGCATCTTTTATTTGATATCACTGATGTTGACCGCATGAATGCCAACAGTTCTATCCATGTACACGAGAAACAGGAAAAGATAGGACGCAACCCTGACGGAGCTCAACAAGTACGTACTGGGAACGAGTCCTTCGCACATCCCTTTCACTCGAACGTAGCTCCTGCAATCACTGCATAAGGTTTGAATGGCCTTCAGTAGCTGACCGACCGTTAATTAATCTGCAGCACCCTCCACAACCTCCCTCAGAGCATACGGCCGTATTCCTTTTCGAGATCAGCGTAGCACATGTAAACCTCTTTAGATTATTCCCAATCTTTCTCGGGAATCTGGCGAAGAGTCAATAAATGGTTCGTGGTGCTGCGCCCTTCGCGAAATCCACACTGCTCCTCTTAGATGGCTTCTCCAACCACACTCCAGCTCTCTTTTCAAGCACCTTGGCATAGACCTTATCAGGTATGCGGAAGAGAGTGATTTCAACGGTAGTTGGGGCACTCCCTCGAGTCTCCCTTCTCACCACCACACCGGTCTGCCAATCCAAATGTAGCGTCTCCGATTCCCATGCGGTTTGACATAACCTATGCAACCACGAGACCCCATCGGTTCCCATTACTTTCAGTGTCTCGGCGCGAATTTCATTCACGTCAGGAAACATTCCATTCTTTAAGCTAGCGATAGATTGTTGAACTTCCTCCATGGCGAAGCTATTCACGGCGTTGACGGGCTCCAAGGAGGGCATATTCAGAATCCGCCGTGGGCGGATGTAAATCCTCTTAAACACTTCCTCCTTCGTCTCGGCAGCCAAGATCATGCCGTTTCGGTCTTTCACCATCGAGAGAATATGTTGTCTGCCTTGCTGGAGCCATCGAATGGTTTACACGTTGCTTGCAGTGCAGTAGTCTTGCTTCACTTCTTCGCCGAAATTTTCTTTCATGCTACTCGTTTCGCTTCGGCGACAGCTCGAGCTAGGCACCTCTCTGTAGCACGCCTTGGAAGGGCGTTTGATCCACACTGTAAAAGACATATACGCCTTACAGGCTACCTCCTTGGCAGCAACAGCCAACCGTACCTAGGATGTCCTCCAGGGAGTCTGCTTCGTGTTACCGTGTGCCTCTCCTATTCGCTTTTTTTCCCTCTTCATGCTTTCGCTTTTCACCGCCGAAACGCCAGATCGTAATAGATTCTATTCTATTCTGCTCCTGGACTACCCTCAGGGCATCTTAACGGAAATTTGCTTTGGCCGGTGGCAGGCCGATCGATAGGGCTGGAAGTAGCACAACGGGGTCCGGCGCACTCTGAAGGATTGGATCGCTTGGCGCTGGTAGCCAACTTATCAATAGCGACCCTGGAAGCACAATGGCTATTGAGGTCCCGATTATTCTGGGCGACGACCGATTCAGTATGAAACTCCTGAGCCGAACACGTCATGCAAGTTTTGGTTCGTCTTGGTTACTCTGAACAGAAACCCCTGTAAAATGGTAGGAACTGGGATACAATGGCCTTCCGAATCATTGGGGTCCATCCTCGCGACGTAGACTTGAGAACCATCGAGGACAAGTGTGAGAGTTTAGAATTGGTCAGATTCGTTTCTCCCCTTCCCCTTCTCCTCCCTGCATATCTGATATCGATCTCCCTTCCTCGCTTCCCGCATAAATATGGATCGTTGCCCGTCAATATGAGTAGAAGTAGAGCTGGAAATCCTAGGGTTCCGCTGCATTTTCGCTTCGGAGGACGCTTGAGGAGGGTCATCGACCAATATTCAAATTTTGAGCCGGGCACTATCCGAATCCTTCCTCTGAAAGAGGCGTTGGGGTTTCAATGAGCGTCCACCTCTGTGTGCCACCAATGCATGCATACATTTTCATTGTCTGCATGATTACTAGGAATTTTTTTGCGGTTGCGCTTACGGATATTTTGCAGGATGACCGGACCACGTATTCCCGATCTTCACACTTTACACACACATACTTCACACTTTCACGACCCTCAATGTAACAAGTTTACCAGCGTAACACCATTGAAAGTGGCTGGCATTCATCGCCATAAACTGCCAATAACATATCGTAAATTCAGTTGCTGAATCTATTTTCCAACACGAGAAGTTTCATCATAATCTTCTGGTCCTGTGCGTTACTTCGCATCCACCATTCTGAATTCCCCCATAGGCGGTTACCTGAGGGAGTCGGTCGTCTGCAGATTAGAATATATTTGCCACAATACCCATACATCGATATTGCGAGTACAGTTGTCTTTTCCACCTGCAATAAGATTCATGTCCGAATGAAATTTGCACTCCTCATATTCGTCATTGTCAATGAGATCTTCGTTCATGGTTATGAAGTTCTGAAGTAATCCATGCTTCCACCAATTGGCCAACTTCCTGCAGATGCACAACTAGCCGGAAACAAATGTCTGAAAAAGTTACAAAGTACATATAGAGTTACAGAGAAGAAAACCAGTAAGTCATCAAGTTGGGCAACAATTGAATATCTGCATCATACTCTTTCAGCTAGCTCTGACAGACTGATACCTACATTAAGAAAATTGCCATAGAAACAAAAAAGGAAATGGACACTGAAGTACTGAATCAGGAAATTTCTCAGAATCAGATAAGGGAAGCAGTAGTGATCGGAGTGATGTTGATGCTGAACAAGGACAGTCTACACGTAATTACAATATCGCATCAATGACTTTAGTTGCTGGCTTCATATAGTGAACCTCACTGCCATGGATTCATTTGGCCTAAATAGCCACTTCTCTGAAAATAAACCCTCTTATTGCCCAGAAACGAGATAGAGGTTGTGCCTGGGGTCGGACTGGTCCACCGGGATGCTGGGAAATTTCCCGGGGGCCCTCCCCCCGTTTTTTTTTTGGGGGGGGGGGTTCTTAGGTCTGGAGCCTTTGGCTCCCCCCACCCCTCCAGTTTGGGGGGTGCAGGGGCTCTTGTCTGAAATTTCCCGAGGGCCTCCTAGGCCGCCAGTCCGACCCTGATTGTGCCTGCAGTTTTCCAGTTGCAATGTTTTCCAGTGAACCTATCATGTGCTCTTGTCTCCCAATCCTAAGGTGAACTACTCGAGTTTTTTACACTGCTCCAAGAGCAATGATATATCGTACTTGGCACTTTTCTCAGGGGTTAAACGATACATCCTTGTTGAGCACTAAGAGATAATAATGTATGGAAGTCGTTTTGCTTACTCCCACATTCCGCCAGCATCATCTTCCGTCAATAAATGAGTGATGACTCTTGGTTTAAGGAATACTGTATATACTGAGATAATCCCTTTCTCAGGCGGAGAGCTCCATCGCATCCTTTTCTATCTGGGGGACTGCTCCAGGACATTATTTAGCATAGATCAGCGTGATATTACGTCAACGTAATCCATCACATTATCCATAGATAAAAATATTGCTGGTGCTTATTTAATCATGTGCCCAGAACACCGAAACAATTGCTCTTATACTGTTCCAACTGTTTAGCATACCTCTTAATCATCATCATCACTCTACAACAACCTCGTGGTTCCGGAATAACATCAATGAATAGGGCTTGAAGAAAGTTCCATAAGACATGGCGCCCCTTTTTCGGTTGTTGTTGAATAATGCGTGTGTCTGTAAACAACGACGATGAGAGACCATTTTCAACCCAGGCAGCAATTCTCTAATATCTTTCCCTCTTTCCCGTATTCGCAACCGAGTTCTTCAAATTCTGTTGGTAGGAAACGACCCCCCCCCCCCCCGGAAGCTGCTGTCCAAGAATAGACTAGAGCTGTTAGAAAACTTAAGTAATTAAGTAATTGGAAATTTATCTTTCCGCAGAATCTCCTCCATTCAGCAGCACCACTTCCGGAGTACAAGACAGCTGCCGTCAAGAAATCTAAATTCATCCTCTCGCACTACGGAGTGTTTAAGACTTGCTGGGACTGGTTCGTCTTGGTGGCCACTCTTTACGTGGCAGTCGTCGTACCTTATAACGCTGCCTTCATTGATGACGATGATACGCTGTGCTCGGATGTCTTCCCGATCGAGAATCGAAGCGCAGACTGCAATGAGACGTGGCCGGCTGAATCCGGCTTTGACACCGACAAAGAGGGAGGGGGAGGGGAGGGGGAGGAGGAAGCGAACGTGGCAATAATGGAAGAAAGGGAAGAAGGAAGAATTGGACTACCGTGCAACGATTCTCGGAATGCATCATGTGATCATCATTCCTCATTAGGCGACCAGCCAGATCGACCATCTTTGGTCACGGATGTCGTTGTGGAAATCCTCTTCATTGTCGGTAAGTCATTTTCAAAGTATTGCGTGATTATGAGAAAGGACTTCACAGGGATGTGTGGAAGTTATCGCCCATTCAAGTTCAAGTGGGAAGTTCAAGGGGCATTCAATATTGGAGTATTTTGGTCACTCTTCGGGCCCTATTCTCCTCCTTTGCAAAACTTTTTTCCTCGAAGAACTTTGTAATTTCTATTCTCATGGAATTTTTTTAATTCGTAAGTTTTTTCTTCTTAACCCTTCAAGCTGGGGAACCCCTTAAACTTTGAGTAATTCAACTCAGGGTACCACTGCTAAGTAACGCACGAGGCTGCGGGTACGCACTCGGGATAACGGCATGAGGCGTTAAGGAAATGTTTATACTGAGAGAGTCGACGACAGGGCGCGTTACATTCAGCAGGTGTTGTGTCCATGCCCATCAGGTATGTTCTCTCCCAGTAGCGGGCTGACCATCACGAACACTGTCCACCTTTTCTCCATAAGCGGTCCGCGTATTGGTTGATGGGAGTCGCAGAACACCAACAGGCGATTAATACGTTGATACCAATGGCATTTTTGCTCTTATAATCTATTTTCCGCTAAAAAAAAAAACATTATTGAAGGTATTGTATATGGACAACGTGGGTTGACCCTTACCCAAGCCTCAGTAGCACATAACAATGAATCAACATTGATTGAGTGCTGATTCAACGTCCGAATGTTGATTCAATGTTATGTGCTACTGGGGGGCAATGCTCCAGCACTCTATCACTAGGAACGCATGCAATTCTGTATTAGCTTCGGGTCACAGGTGGCTCCCCTGACAGCCAACGTGGAGACGCGGAAAATGATAGCAGAATTGATTAGTGCATTTAGGGTGGCACAAAGATCCTGGAAAGATATGAAAGAGAAATGGTGCAATTCTATATACAATGCCAAGAGGAAACTTTCTGGGAAGGTAGTTGATCTGGAGGTGAAGCTCACGTTGGGTAGAACCAAGGCAAATGTGGATGGCACAATTTCACCAGAGCTTATTTCAGGAATTCCTGGTGGGATGGATATAGGATTGCTAGAGGTCCGGTTTTCACCAGGACAGACCGAATTAAATATCATTAGTCCGGAATTCATACATGGTTTGACCTGGACGATAGAAGCTTCCGAGTTTGCTCAAAAAGAACATAATATATACCGTATACGTCTGGATATAGGGCGACCCACAAACATTTTATTTTCAAATTTGCTTCTGTCAACCTTGTACGAACAGGGCCGCCAAAAGGAATTGTGGGGCTAGGGAGAAATCCCTGTGAGGGCCCCAATGAAACCTGTGAAACTGAACGGGGGGAGGGGGGTGGTGGTGCCGGCGTGGGGGGGGGGGGGGGGCCCAGGCATGGGGCCCGGGACAACTTGCCCCTTTTACGCCCCCCCTCTCAACGGGCCTGTGTACGAATGAAACACGAGCAAGACCGATCTATTTTTTTGGAGAGTACTCGGCGTTAACGAGTTTATTCATAAAGGAAAAGTCTCGTTTTTTACTCAGACCAATAAGGTAGATATTATTGGGAGAGGAAACTTTTCTGCGACATACATGGCACAGGGGAGAAGGGGAAGCACTAAATCTGGCGACCCTAAAGACTCACATATAAGACTATAGACAGGAGAAAGGAGAAAAATCTGCGAATCACCTGAATCTGTTTTATGGCTGACGATTTCTATTACGCAAATTATCATCAGTGATCACAGGCTTTATTCATTTGGGGAAAAAGCACTAAAGCAGCATCCCTCAATTCCAATAGCATCTCCATAACCCTGGAGGATTGCCTGCTCTATTGGAATTCAGAGATTCTGCATTCCGGCTTTTTTCTCTGAAGAAAGTCTCTTCTTCCCGCAAATGAAAAATAGATCAGTCTGGCTTGAGACTTGTCTGTTCAAGGCCGCTGAGACGAAATCGATTGAAGTACATTTGGAAACTATTTTAGGAAGTTGTTTCATATTCAGCCCTAAGCGGTATACTTTATATTACTTGCATAAATCCAGAAGTTTCCCCGATCCAGAAGAACCCCGGATGCATGACATCACTTCCGGTCTGTCTAGGTTAAAGCAACCCTGTCTACCCCTACATAATAACATAAATTATCTCTGGTGCAAGGGTTGCAAGTACTGTAGTAGTGTTTTAATGTAGCACTGACACTTGAGCCCCACGTCCAGTTCTCGTGCTTTCATAGCACGCTTCCCCTTGGCATAGCATTTTATTTGGCCCTTTTTCTTTTTAACTTCTCCACAGGATCATTGTGTCACCCTCGACTTAAAAAAACCGATTGAGCAAGCACTTTCCACGTCCACATTTTCCTGGTTTTCCTTAAAACAGATCCAGTACTTGAAGTATCACGTTGGCCGCCATGGGGGTCACGGGTGACCTGTTCTCCAAGTAGGACTACCATGGCACCGGTACCCAAAACTGAGTTTCATGAGCTGTTACCACTCCGTTTGAGAAACATTCCAGCCGCGTGTGCTGACGTGGCGTGAGAGGAAGTTACCAGTTTCCAAAGTCTGAAATCGAGTTTCTTTCATCGGAAAATTCAAGGGGAAAAGAGCAATAGTCTGCTTGTCAACGAACCTGTTAATCACCTCTTGGTGTTCTGTGGTACGATCAACCGAGACGCGAACTACTAGTGAATAAAAATTCTGCTGTGTTCAAAATACTATCGGGAGGGAATGCGCTAGATGGGGCATGGACATGGCTTCATAGTCGCTGTCAGAAGTCAAAATGTCGCTGGTTCTTTAAAAGAAAATGCTCGTATGATCGAGATGAGACAGGACTGCGTGGGACAAGAAGCTAAGAAAAAAAGGTTACCAATTTTTCATGAAATCGCAACAAAAAGAAGAGAATTCATTTTTGCTATTTTTTTTTAATTAAGAAAAGGAATGAGAATAGACTCGTCGGAGACTTCTTTAACAATAATGTCCAGGAGAAATTCGCTTAACCTAAATATCCCGGAACCTCCCGGGGGATTCATCCGGAAGTAGACTTTTACATTCTATTCCGAGGATGGTTTTATAACTTCACAGAATGCTTGTCAAACTGATATCTTTTCATCGCAATGGTTTCACTAACCGGTGCCTCTTGAAATCATTATTGTAGTTAGGGTATGGTGGGCATACCTGCTCATTATACGTTGGGTTGATGTTCTCGACGTAAAGGCTTAAAAAAAAGGACAACATTTTGTAAAGTTCCCTCAGTGCGGGGCAAATCTGCACGATATGCTGAGCAAGTCTGCTAAATACGGGTGGGTTTTTAAAGACCAGAGTTGGTACTTCTACTGTAGATGCACGCAAACGGCAACTACGCCATGTGTTACGTTTGGACTGCTTGCAAGCTGTTCGTAAGCAGTCCTGTCGTAAGCCTCAAGGTGGCAAGCGATAGTATTGCTGGAATTGTATGAAGTCATGGACCGTATCTACGAACGGGGTTTGACGCGACCGATCGTGTGATTCCGCTTCGTTTCTCTGTCACCACGACCAGTTACTTATTTCACTGTTTTTTTTGACTCATTTCCATGGAAGACGAAAAAAGGTAAGGAAAAAAGAATTTCAGTGAATGTGAGATAATCTCATAGGTCGTCTCGTGGGAGACCATTCAATAATTGAGGAGAGATGTCAAGATTCGGACACTTAGAAAGAAGGTGACATGGTCACACGAAATCTATATTGGAAGTCATTGCTTCTTATTTGTTTCCCAACCGCTCCATCTCGGACCCAACTTTGTCGAAATAGAGATGATTCTGTGTTGTGAAGATCTTGGTTGAACCTGAGATGTCTCTTGTGGGTCGTCATGATCCATCACCGCAGCCGAGATGAAGTTTAAACATATCTGACCTTCGGCCAGTTACCAAATTCTGGTACCAGTTGCGGCGTAAATAAATTATTATTATAAACAGCGCTATTAAATATTTTCTCGAAGAAGTGGCATTGCTTTCACTTCAGCTTTAGCAAGAAGTTACCAAAGGAGTGCCCTCCTTTCGGTAACTTTTCGAATAGGCTGAGATTCAACGCCCAGACTCCTCATCCAAAATTCCAACCATCGTATCTTAAATATTTTCTAAATTCAGTTATTTTTCTCCATTTTCCTCCATTTTTCCCTCCTTATTTAAAAAAAAAGAAAGAAAAGATTTCTGACTGTTTTTGACCTGAAGCAAAACAGGAAAAGACTATAACACGAACATAGGTGCAGTGATTACCTCGACACACGTGGTTCGCAGTCTCGGAGAGAAAACGTGAACCAATGAAATACCAAACGCTTGGTCACTGCGTCTTTTCTTCTTGTTCACTTTATCTTCAAACTCTCTGAAACATAGTGGAAGTCATGATTAATTTGATATACAGCTACGTACAATCACATTTGCCATATTAAAAAATGAGATAGAACATGATTTTTAAAAAGTAATTTTTGCAATTACAGCATCATTTGTGAACTGAGTCACTCCGGTGCCGGACGTTGGAGTCGAAATGTCTTTATGATGGATCAGGATTGCCGTTGAACCTTCATTCTAGTTGTTATTTGCGAAAACACACTTGCCTCGTGCGCAGACTTGTCCAACCATACCCTATTCATGTGGCAGGGTGGAATAACTATTTTGACTTGCGTCATATTTAGAAATGGTTGGAGTACTCCCGTTCTATTTACAAAATTAGCGCAAGGCTCGCTCTGATTGCCTTGAGAATCGACAAATGTAGATTAGGCCAACGCCTAGATGGTCCCAAAGTTGCGAAGGTGATCACATCACACTTAAGAATCCAAATATCGTATTCTCTTGTTCCTTCCGCTCATTGCCTCAACCCTAGAAGTATCTGCTGAACTGAATGAGAAATCTAACAGACTAGCAGTCACCTGAGTATATTGAGAATAGAGTAAATATGAAGAGCCTCTTGTTTCTTTCGTTCCAACGGCTACAACGATCGGAATATAAGAAAAATCGGAAAAACGGAATATGAAGGAGCTGTACGTAGATTCTGACAAGGAACCGTTTGGTGAAGATGAATGGGCAGCACGTATCATTGCTCTCTATTCATATATACCGACTGATTCTTCGCTTGAAAGGTATCTATATTTAGAGATGCGTTCTACTCTGGATCGAGGATGAGGGTAGTAGCAGAAAATGGTAGAGTTCACGCATCTCATTGACTTCATTCTCTGTTCCAGACATCATTCTCAATTTCCGAACAACTTACGTGAACAAGAAAGGTGAAGTGATATCCCATCCAAAATACGTGGCCGTGAATTATCTCCGTGGATGGTTTATCGTTGATCTTCTCGCAGCCCTCCCATTCGACCTCCTCAATGCAGCCCATGTCTACAGCAGGGTGAGTTGATGCATAAACCTCTAGGGCCTAGACCGAAAAGTCTCTTAGATCCTCTTGCAATATCGGCTCAAAATCCAAGTTGCTTAGTTACTTATCCAAGGGGGTGTCCTCTGTCCTTCATAAATTCGCTACATGATCGTCGTGATTAACCGACCATGAGCCTCTGCTTCTGCCTTTGCCTTTGAAGGCCTTTTCCTCTTCATGATTATTCGTAAGTAAAGGGGAGAGAGAGGAACGAGGGCGGGTTCCCTCGAGAAATCCCTGCTTTCAGTGAAATGAATTGCGTCTCCAAATTCGCACGTGGACTGCAAAATTTCCATCAATACTTCGCTCACAACATGTAGAAATATGAACTTATAGCAAAAAAAAGACGCCAAGAAGTCGAAATACAGAATTATTGATTAAAATAGGTAAACGAGATAGAATTAGTTGATAGGAGTAAAAATCATAGGATTAGGCTGAACGGGGAAACGGTGCATGTACCACTGGCTCCACCAATATTGTTGAGTAGTCACGCTTCACTAATGATTCAGTAGGGGGTGTGCCTTGAGCAGCAACGCACCCACGCGACCTATCGGCGTTGGTTCCGCACCCACAGCCAACTGTCACAGCCGACAAGTGGCATGGTCTGCTGGTATACAGCGTCCTGAAAAGATGACTTGGACTACCTGTATATGAAGAGTGCTTGAGTGATTCCCCAAGTGGCACTTGTCGTGCCTGTAGGATGATGCCGATGACACTTTTTCCTGGACGGACGCTCGATGTGAAGGGGTAGGGTGAACCGACTTGAATAGAACTTGAATAGAACCGACTTGAATATCATCGCAGATTTAAATTCAATTTAATATTCAATCAAAATATATTCATAATAGCGAACGGTCATAATCCCAGGTCCCTCCGGCAAACGACGGCCGAGAGGGCTGATACTATTGCCATTGCTAATGCAATGAATAAAGTTCCCCTCCCCGTGTCATTTTCTTTTACCTCTTTCCTGAAGAATTTATTGATGATTCAAATTAAAGCTTAAAAAGAGGGAAAAGTCTACTAATCGATTTATTTAATGAGCATATTTTATCAGAACAAAACTAACGAATTCTTTTCTTTAGACTCCAATCCCACAAATCCCACGAGGAAGTTAACATCTGGGAGCTGGGGACCATTTTTTCCCAAGTCGAACATTTTAGCCCTCGTTTGACGCAAAGACCTACGATTTTGACTACTCGCTACTCACTACATAATCTCGATTGCATTCCTAATTGCGGCGAATTCAAAGGTGCTCAAAAGCAGACTATTAACACATTTGTGATGGACCAACCCCAATGAATTTTTTCACATGCGCCATGCGTTTAATCTCCGTTCGCAGCGTTATTTCGTTTTGTTCGGAAAATGACTTTTAAGGTCTACGTTTGAGAATGATCACCCACGGTCTCGTGGATGCAAATGCAAATGAGAGATTTCATCTGCTATGCCTGCTGATTCCATTTGACTTGTGTCTGATTCTCATAACGTCGAATATGACCATAGCCTCAAAGGTCAATATCTTATATGGCCTCACATCTGAGAATATGGCCTCACATCTATTTTTGAGGTACACTTCAACCAATGTTCACGCTTTTTAACTTCGAATGTAGAATTATTTTGGTTAGCTGCCTCACTATAAGGACTTTCGTTTTTCCTACGAGCTAGCAGACCGATATGAGATACGATTACGCAGCTCTACTCTACTCTACTCTACTTATTCTAGTTATCAGAATCCTATGCACTATATACCTAGGCACGGTTCTCCGGATAATGGAAAGACCGTGTTCTCATGTGTCGGACGATGAAACATCGAGATCTCCCAACGGGGTTCCCCCCCATCAACCAATAACGTAGGTCCCGGTGTCATAATGATGTGCGCCTCTTAGAGAAATATACCCGACACGAATGAGGTAAAGTAAAATAATTCTGATATGCTATCGTTGCCCTATTGTGTAACACCAGGTGCCTCGTCCTGGTTTCCCATTACAGATAGCAGACAGGCTGTAGCGTCTTTTATCAGATTTGCATCTATAACGTATGTGCATCCATGTCGTCTTTGCTCCCCTTTCCAGCATTTGCGCGTCTTCCTCCTCCCTCGCTAACTTTTTACTGACGCTGTTGACGTTGGCTGCAAACACCTCGAATCCCTGCTTGTTGCTCAGAGCTTGATTAGCACTGAATACTGGCAAGGCTTGACAACTGGACAGATTCGAAGAATTCATTTCCCCGGAAGAAGGGGGAACTCAAAATCGAGATTTCCAACCAGTCTGGTCTTTTTGCGTATCTCGCATGGAAGAGAGAGAGAGACAAATCAACGGCACGTTATTGGGTGGCCCAAATTCAAATAATCCTCTGTAGGATCCACTGGATCAGACTGGATTATATAGATAGTATCCATAGGATTCCGCTGGATCATATGTGATAGTGTAGGGGTGCACAGTCCAAACGCCCACTATAACTGCAGCTGCACCCAGCACTGGCACCAGACCGTTGCAGCCGGAAGTATATGCTTAGGTATACACATTTCAAAATACTAGCATTTCGTTATCCCATCCAGAATTACCCTCCTAGAACATCCGTTCCTTCACGTGTTGCTTCTTGCTTGTTTACGGATTTGAGCACGAGTCCCCATACCCTCATCCCTTGTGTTCTTGACGACAGAATTCCCAGATTCATCTGCTGAAGCTGACGCGCCTCTTGAGGCTGGCACGGTTGCTGCAGAAGATGGAGCGATATTCTCAATACACGGCATTGGTGCTAACGCTTCTCATGCTTTGCTTCGCTCTGGTTGCTCATTGGCTTGCCTGCATTTGGTATGTGATCGCCAAGAGAGAAATTCTCGTTCACGGCAAGAACTGGAATATCGGTGAGTTTTCTCGCGTTCTGTCTCCGGTCGGATTTATGCCTGGCGGCAGAGGGGACGGAATGAGAAAAACGGAAATTGACAGCTTCTTTTCTGAAGGAAGGATGCCTCTGACGATGAGAGGTATCCGTCAGGAGCCTCTGCGGAACTTCCGTCACTATGATATTTTCCTGTTGGCGGACGAAAACATCATACGTGTTGTGCCGTTCGCACACAACCCCGGTTCGACCAAAATTATCGTGGAACATTTGCTGGAGTTGGCATAGGCTTTCCTTCCCTTAGCACGGCATTTTCTAATCATTGAGCTTGATCTTCACCGCGGGACTAGTGAAGACAAAAGTACGTGACCCCTGATATTTGCGATAGTGGCTGGCGGCAAGAAAGAGCCGCTCCACTCGCTGGTCCTTTCCATTTCTCTCCCGTTCCGTTTCCCGCCAAGTAATCAATCCGCCTTTCCTCGTTTCTCCTGAAAATCTTTTATGCAGGTCAATTTGGAGAATGAAAGGGCTGCTCGTTATTATGCCATGTGATGAACATTATCAGGAATCTCCACTTTCATTCGAGAATAAACGGCGAGCAACAGCTGTTAAAGGAAGACTCGATCAGGAAATGCAGAGAAACCCGATTTATTGTCAGAGAGGAGGCTACTGTAAGGGGAAGAACTCAGGATCAGATACGTTTATGGTTCTTCCGAGCCCCGGTCGATTGAAAATTCAGTCAGAAGAGTGCGCCTCTCGAGACGCAATCCTCTCTGTCGCTTCAGGCACACTGAATGTGACATTTTTACGCTTAAGATTGCTCTCTAAGTTAGCTATAAATGGTTATACCTTCTGAATCTTCCCAGGAGAAGAAAAAATAAGTTCATGGACACATTGTATTGGTATGCCGACATACATGGGGATGACATGAATGAATTCGTTTGTCTTTCCGCGTCTCGTCCACAGGAAAACGGGAAGATCGGTTTCGCCCTTTTGGATGGATGGGTGCTTGATTGTTCCAAAAAAATCTCGGAAACTATGAAGAGTTTATGATACCATTTTGGCATACTGGAAGATCTAGTACTACTACTGAGCAAACCATGATTACGTTTTAAAATGTTTTTGGGTAAGCCAAAAGCATAGTTTCTCCCCAAGTTTTTTGTTTATTTTGGTTTTATTCAATAAGCTCACTAAAAAGAAAAGTCTGATCGACAAAAGGAAATGTAGTGGTCAGAATTCAGAATGTGATTGGATGTTGCTCGTTGATGTGATGAGCTGAATCCCCGCTTGATCGAAAAAGAGACCCTGTTTGGCTGCACTTAACTAACTTGTTGAGAATATCATTATAAATGAAATATGTTGTCGACATGAACTTGCTCTGTGCGCGTAGGATGGATTCATGCCTTGGCAGAAAGATTGGAAATGAAGATGGAAGATGTCACAATAGCGGAGGCGTATATCACGGCCTTGTACTTCACGTGCAGCAGCCTGACCAGCGTGGGATTCGGCAACGTTTCCGCCAATACGATCCCGGAGAAGATTTTCAGCATTTGTACCATGCTTATTGGCGGTGAGTCTCCCTTATGGCCTCTGCCTGCAGTCATGATGGAACCGGTTAGAAACAGACCGCGGCTGTCCTTGCAGCCTTGATGCACGCCGTTGTGTTCGGCAACGTGACTGCCTTCATCCAGCGAATGTACGCTCGGCGCAGTCAATACCAAACGAAGCTCCGAGACCTCAAGGACTTCCTTCATCTTCATCAGATTCCGAAAGAGTTGAAACAGAGGATCCAAGATTATCATCAGACCATGTGGTCCCTCAATCACGGTATCGATATCCATGAGGTGAGTCCGGACGTGTCAGGCCCGTCAAATAGGAAGGGAGAATGAATAAGGTAATCGAACTTACCCAGGTCTCGTGATTGAATTTTCATTATCCAGAGAAGGGAGCAAAAGCCAGGATGTAGTGATTAGAATTCCTTAATGGAAATGTCGTGATGGTGATAATGAATCTTTTAAACGTGGATAATGACTTCCTGACTCTCTTTCTCATCCCTCTGTCTTCGCCCTCATTTCTTCCGTCCTCTTAAACAAAAGTACTCTCCTGCCTGTTTGAGGAACGTTCATGTCATTTGGGGCTGGAATAAAAGACAAAAGAATTTCCCCAAAGACCAATAGTGATGAGATGAGATTTCCCCTAACATCTCTCTGCTCTGAAATTTCTCCACAATAGCATGCAATTTTAGATGAATGACTTATTACTAAATACGATTTTTGAACGACCTATTTCGGCCGGGGAAAAATTTATGTAGCTTCCTAATTTCGCTCATCCATGATGTTCATAGAGATTCAAAGGAACTCGCCTCTTTATGCGCATATTAACATTTAAAAATATCACGTCCGTGACGTAAAGGAAGATCTTATTCTCTCAAAATTCTTCATGTTCCCTTCGTATGCAGGAGCATTCCTTGAGGGGAAAAAGACCTGATTGCATGGAGATGAAAGGACTTTTGCAAATCTACGTCTGAATATCCAAAAGTTATAGCTTTCCGCATGGGACTTTCCGCGAGCAACATGTACAGCAGTGTGACTTTGGTCATGATATTGGCCTTTCGGAAATTCCAATATTTTTCATGCGTGAGATCGAAAGATGCGGTGAACGCCCATACTGGAGTCTTGCTTTTCTACTGACTGCAGGTTCCGAACTCACATTCCGTCTTCGTCCGGAACAGTGGAGAGCAGCAACCATTATGAACCGTAATTGTAACAGCTGACAATAAATCATTATTTGTGGGTATGATATGTCTGGAAAGAATGCTCTTATCACAATGGCTGAGGAAATCATTTAATTCCAGCAACAGTCGTCGTTCATTTAAGCACTTTACATCTTTTCACTTGCATTGATGGAGTGCCGCAATGATCAACGAAATTAACCCCGAGAGTTTCAGTTCCACCCCCGAGACCGATGATCGTCACTGAAGTAGATCCCACCATCATATCGGGAAGAAGGCATTAGAAGCCGATCTCGATTTGTCTTCCTGTCTGCAAAGAAGTAAAGAAGTTGATCTATCGCGGAACTCTAGGCCTAATGCCATCTAATCGATACGTCCTGTTCTCCGATCTGATTCAGGCCCCAAGCCTCTGTCTAGGCCGACATAGAAAGCCTCTCGTACGTTCTCGAAAGTTGATCGGGTTCTCAACTCCTCTCGACGCCGAGAAGAGTCCTTGTCGGGGTCGGCTCTCTTTCCTTTCACACCGACAATGCATGTGCACGAGAGGTGTATTGGTCATTCCCCAGGCTCTCCACTGACGAGCGAAGAAAGTGGAACAGGAACCCATGCGTTAATTGCATTACTACTTTTTGCAGGTTGAGTGAATTCCATCCACCACCCTGCATCATCCTTAGACTTCATTTACTCCTTCACAAATCCTTCACGCTCATAAATGAACGTGGAGGATTGAGGGAAGCAGATTTCCTTCCGGCTTTTCGTAATGCATTTTACATAGCGGTCGTAAAAACCTCGTAAACCATATCTTAAAGTCATTCCATCACGGTTCAGATCTCTGAGAACAGAACAGAAGGATTTCACCTAGCCAAACGAACAGCAGATAGAAAATATTTAGAAGAAATATGGAAAATTCCGTGTTTGGAATCAAGGAACGTGTAGAAAGCTGTGTCATATGGGCTTAATAAGGCATGGTTCTCATCCCATTCTCCACAGCTGACGAGATATTCACGGTCGAACGGAAACAGAATAATAAAAAATCTCATTATGCATCCATCACGGATGTTGGCCTCAGAAAAAGGTCCCGGTAATGTTGGCAGGTAGAAGGGAAGAAGTAATGAAGGAGATGGGATTGGGAATGAGCGGGCTTAATTGAGTGCCTTCTACATGCGTGTGAGAAGACTTTAATGATGGAAACAGAAAAGAACTCTTTCCTCCTTTCCTAGTGAATGAAAATACTCCCTTTTTGTCGCCTTGTTTCCCTACGACGAAGCCTCTCCTGTAGATGTCAGTCGGCCTCTTCCCTCCTCTTCCTCTTTGAAACGTAGGCCTAGAGAAAGAGATTCGATTAACAACTTCCTTAGTGCGTATACAATTTTTGGCTTTCACCCAAACGTTCCTGCCTCGTGTATAAATTATCTACGATTCTCCTTGATTTCTTACACCAGGAGAGCCCAGAATGACATATCTTGTATTTCGAACGGGATAGGCTCTTCGAGAATTGCCGGAAGAATTGCGTGGGGACGTGAGTATGCACATTCATCGGGAGATATTGAGCCTGCCGATCTTCGAGACGGCATCACAAGGGTGCCTCAAGTTTCTGTCCTTGCATATCCGCACCAATTTCTGCGCTCCTGGCGAGTACCTGATCCATAAAGGAGATGCTCTTCAATACATCTACTATCTGTGCAATGGGTCCATGGAAGTCGTCGACAACAACATGGTTGTCGCCATTCTCGGTGAGTCTACTACCGATGCATTGAGTATCCGAACGATCGCAAATCTTATAATCCCCCCCTGCTCTTTCGGATCTTAACGTTTGAAAGGAAAATTTTTTAATGGAATGAGCCTAAGGGGCAATGGAACTGGGTATACGGTACGGAACGTTTTGCGATTGGAAGCAGATGCGAAGGCTGGATTCCTACGGCACGAGGTAATTGGGATGGGATTATAGGGATTTCGGGAGGCAAATCGGGGATGATATAGGGAGAGCGGATGGGAGGGATGAATGTCTCCAGGGACGGAGAAAGTGGGGGTCATTTTCTGCCCGATTTCATTCTTTGGACTACATTCTCTGCCCCAGCCTCCTTCTACTCCCATCTTCCGCAGATATTCACCAACTGCAATGCCTTCCTCTTCCATAATGATTTCTCTCCCTCTCCCCCCCCCCTCTCTCTCTCTCTCTCTGTGTGTGTGTGTGTGTGCATGCAAGCGTAGTTCCTTAATGACGTGGGTAAGGTACATTCTATTGATGTCTTGGTTGAATTCGAAGACCCTATCGTCCGAACGGTCCTTGCATCATTCGGGAATGGAGATGGAAGCACGTTACTAAACCCATTTCCTTCTGTTATTGTACCCAAAATGAATGATTCCAAAACGTGAAATGTATTCCTTGTCTTCTGTTCTCGCCATTCATTTCGTAGTGAAAAAGGGTAGCGTGGAGGCTCAGTTGTCTCGTCTTAATCAACGAAGATATTCTCTTACCCACGCAACGCCGCTGAGATTCGAGTTCTTTCCTCCGCAGATTCCATGAAAGCACGCGAGATCGATGGACCGAACGGATTCTCTCTCTTTTTGCTCTACAAGCGCATCTCTTCATACACCATATGTGCCAGAAAGACCTATTGACAGCTTAAAAAAAAATACATTTATTTTGTAGGCAAGGTAGACTTAATGGGATGCGACACCTTTTGGTGTCATAGAGGTACATGTCGGTAAACTATTGATGAAATATCATTTTAAAAAGTAAATTTATTTACTGTGTTCTAGAATCCTTGTGAAATGCGAACTCGGCGTAGTTAGGCGGTTTGGCCCAGGTATAAATTCTGAAGTTATATTCGTTTCTTTGGGATAAGACGTTAACAATAGGATTACTGGAGGAGGGCAAGAAGAAGGAACCCTCTCGAACAAGAACAAGGGGAAAATTTCCCTCTACGGATATGCACTCGGGATGAATTAAGAATGATGAGTTGACTTCTCACAGAATGAGAGAAATCATCACTGGTCGTACTCAAGAACAACCAGGTATGGCTTAATTATGATCACCAATACAGAGCACGATCACTCCTCTTTTTGCTTCAAAGTTGATGAAATTAGAAGGTCTCCTTCATTACTTCTTCACTTCTACCTGCCAACATTTCCCGAACCTCATTCTGTGACCGACATCTGTGATGACATAATTAAAATTTTGAATATTCTGTTTCCGTTCGTCAACTCCGGAGAATGTGATGAGAGAGGGTAAATATAGAAGCTTGGACATTCATCTGCTAAGTTTCTCCTACTATTCCTTCTCCAGTCCATTTTCATTCTCGCCAAACGATTCGTTATTTCGCCTTTGCTTCCTTCGTTCCAAATGAGTCTCCATGCGCATTGAGGGAGACGTAGAGAGAGGAAGGCCTCTTGATAATAAAAGATGAGCTGAACGAAATGATGAAATGCTAAGAAGCTCTCTAAGAAGAAGCTAAGAAGTAGCTAAGCACTTAAGAAGCTATACTGTACTTCTCTGCATCACTCGGCCACGCAGCTCTGTGCAATAGTTCTTTCACGGGCAGTCGGACACAAGGATCCGGTTTATCTCTTGAAGACATAGGTGACCATGATCCATAATTAATCATTATCGTTTCGACAAAGAAAATCTCTAAGAGGCTTCTCTTTGAAGGCAAGGATTTTTCAGGGGTACTTTTACGAAATGATCCTATAGGATCCGATGAGATTTTTGAAACATAAAAATCTTATAGGATTCTTATAGGAATCCCATAGAGTTCCTTTAGGATCCTATAGGATTTTTCCGTTAGGGTAGGAAGTACTCCGAGTAGACCTAAGCAACAGTACCCCTCTCCACACTCGATTTTTTAGGACATCTTGCAAGTCACAACCACTTCTTGGCGATCACCGATATGTCTCTCTGTTCCATCAAGTGTAGATTAAATTAATTGTAGGGCTCTAATTTCCTCAGGTTGGCACGGCCGAATGCTCAGTACAGAAAGCAATATAGTCAAGATCCATTACTTTCTAGCCTCCGAATTTAGTGCTTATCCATCTTATGGCTCCGGAGATTAGATTTGATGTACAGGGTGGTCCAGGTCAAGTGTAACAAAACTTCAGAGTCCCCTCCTGCACCAAATATTTAACTCATGTAGTTAAACTGTTATTCTTTGGAATCGTACGTTTCTGCTGTTTAATCTAGTTCTAAATATGACTCTTTTGAACTCAAACGGAGAAAATGGCGTTGGAAGTCAGGCGGTCGTTTGTCGTAGAACTGCATGAACAGGACCTAAAAGACTGTAAATTGAAAAGGCCTGCAAGAAGTTGAACTTGAGCCGAGCCTTCATCAAAAGGACATTGGATCGACACCTTGAGACAGGTTCCACCGCCAAACGATCTGGAAGTCGCAGGAAAATAACGAGAACAAAGAAATTGATCAGCCAAGTCCAGCGCCGGATTTGGCACAATCCCAACAGGTCCATCAGGAAGATAACGAATGAGATGAATGTCTCGAGGTCGACGATGATGAGGTTGGTGAAGAACAATCTAGGGCTCACCTCCTACCGGCTCCAGAAGCGACAGCTCCTCAGTGCAGCCACCAAGAGTAAGAGACTGTCCACCAAGAGTAAGTCGTCAGATGCTGGAGAAGCTCAAGAATGGTTCGGCCCCCAACATTGTCCTCTCGGATGAGAAGTTATTCACTGTGAAGGCCATCCCACAATAAGCAAAATGATCTGGTTTTGGCACGAAGTCGAGAGGAGTTTCATGACCGTGCTGGAATGATGTTCCGCACCCGAAAGCCGGCCTCGGTTATGGTTAAGGCCACCGTCACCAACAAAGGCAAGTCCCCTTCGTTTTATTCTCGAGGGTATCAAAATCAACTAGGACGTCTACATAAAATCCATCCTGCAAGACGCTCTGCTCCCCTGGGCTCAAGATATGTTCGGAGATGAGCCATGGACATTCCAGCAGGACGGAACAACGTCTCATATGGCTAATGTGACCCAGGACTGCTGAAGGAATAATTTTCCAGGGTTATTGACCAAGGAGGAATGGCCCCCGTCGTCTCCAGATCTGAACCTTCTTGACTACCCCACGTGGTCGATCCTCCAGTCGTAGGCCTGTTCAAAGCCCCACCACATTCTGGATCATATCAGGCAAGATTCAGTTTGCATTTGGGACGGAATTCCAATGAGAGTGGTGAGGAATAGTGTCAAAAACTTCGAGAAAAGATTAAAGGTCATAGTCAAGGCCTAAGGTGGCCAATTTGAGTGAAAATTACGTCATGTCTGATCCATTATGTGAGAAACATGCTATGCAAATTTCAAGTCAATCAAACTTGCTATTTCTAAGAAAATTATAGTTTGGTTCGTTACACTTGACCTGGACCACCCTGTGGAAGGGATAAATCTGAGTCAAAGATATCAGTCAACAGAGAATCTGATTCGCCATGCTTCAAGTCGATACCATTGAAAATACTTCAATAATTTATTGTTAATAAATGCGAGGGTTTTTTTTCGAAGGGTGTTGTGCTGGGTACAGTTCACAGGTTTGAAAAATTCATTACAGGCAAAGGAGACTTGGTGGGATGCGACATTCATTTGGACAGCGCCAACGACGTAGTCGTCAAATCCGGTTGTGACGTCAAAGCCCTCACTTACTGTGATCTCAAATGCATTGCCATCACTGGACTCATTGAAGTGCTTAAAATGTACCCGGAGTTCGCTGAGGAATTTTCCAACGATATCGTTCATGACCTGAGCTACAATCTCCGAGAGGGATACGAGGCTGAGGTGAGCAAATTTCCTCTAGTTCTCTAAGAAGAGCATCAATTAGGTTGCCTTTAAGGTTGCCAAAAAATGTACATTAACTTCAAATATATCGTCCAAAATGTATATGTGTGACCCCACTGGCGTAAGACCTTGAGTTATCCCTATAATGTGATTGCAGTGGCCTCAAGCACAATTGCTTCAATCGAATAACATAGTCACCTCTGACAGTCAGGAAACCCTATGTGACAATTAGGGACTCAGATTTACTAGTGCGCTTCAGGTCTTCTAGTTTTCACGTGACGATGTTATTCTCTCCAGAAAACGACAAATTCATTCTGAGATCTGAAAAAAGGGGTATCGAGTTACAAATCGCTTAGATATTGACACCATGCAGCTGCTCCCTCCATGTGAATGAATCAAATGAGAAGACTGGGATGGAAATATTTCATTCGTGTGGACGGAGCACCTGGACAACGTCAGTGTCTAAAAGTGTGAGAATGGCTAAAAAATATCGATGACGGGCAGTGCCTTTTGTTAAGAGAGAGTATATAAAATGAAGACTGAAGAAAGCTTTTTCCTTTCCTCTTGGTATTCATTCAAAAGTGGTCCTAACAGAATTCGGCCAGGATGTCATTGACATGCATGAAGAAAGTTTTTTTTCCGCGAAGCAATGTCTGACTGGTTCCCATGCATTTCCATTCTCTCCTCTCTCCTCACGAAAACTTTTCTTTCTTCGCTTTCTTCGTCAATCAAGCACGTGCTCACTCGAGGGAAGCAATCGACAGGGCTGTGAATTGCATCACTTCGAGGGACTCTTGTTTTATTACGGTTCTTGTCCCGCAAGATAGAACTCCTCCTTGCCAAAGTGTTCCTGACAAGGTCGAAACGTATCCTGCTGTTTTACGCTCTTCGCTTACCATGGCAAGGAGATAGGCATCGACTGTCCCGTTTTACAGTCAAGGGACTTCAGAACCAGACTGCTAAACGACAGGATGGACCAAATGAAACGTCAACCCGAATTTTATTAGGAAATACGAAGTATCGCTTAATCTAAAGAGGATTATGGGAACTCATCTACCATCTGAATACTTCGTGATCTTTCATCGGAACTTGTTCATTGAAAATTCCAAACCATCATAAAGTTATGATAGGTTGAACATGAGTGAATCGCTTGCCACCGCTGCGATGGTGCTGTCAAGTTGCTGCGGATTAGACTGTCGAAATCTGTCAAATGATTCATGTCATTGCAAAATCGAGGGAAGTGAGTAAGAAATGTCGCTGTGGCATGCCGAAAAAACATTAGATGGACACGTGGACGTTTGACGGTTAAGTGTGTGAAACGTTTACCTCAGTAGCAAGGAAGTAGTACTAGGATTAACTCCTTCATGGTAAATCCTATTGAACTTTAAAAAAAAGACAACTCCAGCAGTCGTTTGGTCTTTCAGTTATAACCTTTTTCCAGATATGCCTCAACTGATTCCCTGTGACCAAGACAACCTTTCCTCCTCGAGCTCTAAGAAGAAAAAAACGAATTGTGGTTTCCATATCCCATAATATCGGAAGTCATCACCGCCCATCGTACAATCAAAGTGGGGGGACTGAGGGACAATGTCAAGGAAACCAGGAAGCAGGAGGTTATGATAATCTCGGGATGAGGAAAACGTTGAGATTGTGGAAGAGAATATCTCACCCCAGGAGAGTCAGCGTCTTCTCTGAATCAACTGAAAGTATAGGGTGTTCCATAAGTCACTTGGGGATTTGATATTAACCCTTTCGCTGATACCGAGAAATACCTCTTCCCATTACTAACTTTATACTAAAATTGCTGTAATTATAAAAGAATTTATACAAAGCATCTAATATTTTTCATACGTATTGTTCAATAGTTGGATAATTTACAATAATCGTCGTCAGATGTCACCATTCATAGTTTATTATATATAAAGCTCAGTAGCTGAAATATTGCACAAAAATGCGTCACTGAAGGGGTTAATGGGTTTATTGGATTTATGTAAATTGGGAATGACAAGATATTTTGAGTCTCTAAAATGTATGTTGATCTGCTATCTAGTAAGTTTTACTTTCAACTTTTGTTTCTCTGATAAGGTACAGATAAGCATAAAAAATGTTGACGTCAGAATGAGTCAACATGGTTCTCCATGGTTGGTATCTCCGTCGTCTCACGAGGAACACGAGGGGACTGTCTTGTAAAGGGAGGAGTGGACCCAATATTCGACTTTTCCCCTTCTCAATATGGAGGCGAAAAATACTGTCCTCCTCAATACCTTCGTACAAGTGGAGGTGAAAGCCTCAAGCATCTCATCCTCCTCAGAAGCAGTGCTTCTGAGGAGGATAACTCTGAGGAAGACTTCCTGTCTCCGAGATAATTGCAGGCTAGCGGCCTTCCCTATGCCGCTTTCATACTTGAACTATGGGGGGAAAGCACTATACAAGGCCAACGATAGTCCTGGCCCTTCCTGGATTTTAACAATTGGATTGAAGAATAATGGAGCTCCGAATAGCCCAAGGCATGACTTAAGACATCGTTAATATATCATAATCAGTTAGAGGTGGGACACGCTTCTAAGGAGATAAAAGCAGACTAAGTCAAAAAGGAGGATCCTGCCAAGCACAGAAGAATATGAGATCCGAGACACTAAACTTTCCCTGAGGAATTGTTCGTTGTAAATCACTTTTTTCTTCATGTGCATAAAGTTTAATCATAAAGTTCAATTATTTATTTTCAGAAGTTTAATCTCTGAATCTGAGCAATATATTAGGTTTTTCTAAGCTACATTTTTATGTTCAGTGTCTTTGTCCTTCAGCATCGAGCGTGACGCTAGAAAGAAATAAAAGCCAGCCATGTGAAATTCAGGTCCCCAATACGGCATTTTTAATGTTCAAAATCTTAGAAGTGTTAGGCATCATTCTATCGTCCGTTTTTTTTGCTTTCAGCAACGTTACGCATTCATCAAGATCCAAAACTCTTAGATAATTGAAAGTACATAATGGAGTTTCCGCTTGATTCTTGTTCTTGTTCCAGCAACCGTAAGCACAGTCCATCCTGGAACAAGAACAACCGAACCGATTCGAATAGGTCAGGAATGATCTTGCCCTCATCTTATCGTTCATCCCCTTTCTGTGTATGTGCCGTTTAGGGGTCTTTAGTTTTGAACTTATACTGACTGCATTGCAATAAAAAAAAAAGAAGTAATGGTGTGAAATGTCGAACCGATGAGAACATTTGAATTCATCTTAGCGCAAGGGTGTTTACTTATAGAGTAACTAAGCCTCAAGAAGAACAGAAACTACTGAAAAGTAGTAACCATCGGACAGACCCCAGGCTGCCGCAGAGCAAAAAGAACGAAGCCGATTTCGAACAATAATACGATATCAATGCATTCGTATCGCTATTATTATTTTCTATAAAGCATTGAACAAAAGAGGCATATCTGGTCTCGCCTTAGCTTAAGAGCATCCACTTTGGAAGTAGCTAGGGTTGAACGAGAACGAATTATACTGGGAAGCACTTGGCACTGAAGTCAACAGGCTGCACTAGAAAAAATACCTAATTGACTGGTATACGACAGGTGAGATACGAATGGACTTGACTAATTGTGACTTTTAGGCATTACCAATGGCGATCGGCAAGTTTCTAGCCTGAAATGGTAGAATGAGAGTTTTATGTGACAGTTTCGCTGCAGAAGTTAGGCACAATCTTACATGAACACGAATGGGCATGTCATTGCTTGGCATCTCTTGAAGTATCCAATTTCTGATCTTAATCCGAATGTCTGATGGCATTGAAAATATGTGCAAAGAAATTTGAAGTAATGAAGGAATACGTACTATTAAAAAAATGCTCTGAAGAGCATGACGAGCTTATCGCTGATGTGTCGCATATTTGTTAAATTATCTGATACAGATAAAATATTCCGAACCAACTTAATTCTGACTCTTTGTACTGGAAAAGAGAAGCCTCTCTTCAGCCTGAGATGAGCAGATGGTCCGCATCCCCCCCCTGGAAGCATTCACGTCCAGCCAGGGGGAAAGAAGGAAAGCAATGGATTGCCTTTATTCCTTCTTTGTCTATTCCTTTCAGACTACACGTCTGCAAATAAAGCCCTCTGGATATAAGGAAGTCTTTTCTCCAGGTAATTCTTGCCCTTTTATCGCCATGTCCGTGTCGATCGTGCCATCAACTTTCTGTACCAGCAATAAATCGCGTACCTCGAATGAAGGCTAGACTCGCGGCCCATTTCTCAGAGTTCATGGAACTCTTCGAGCAATAGCATGAATCTTTCCCAGGTCTCTCTCTCCCTTAGTGCAGGAGAATAAAAGCAGATTTTCGGTCAAGCATACATAGGACACCATTCAAGAAACAGACGGACATTTTCTCCAAGAAGGTTCTTCAAATGAAGAGCTTTCAATTTCGAACGGGACAGTACATATTGATCCTTTATGTCATGGTGCTTATTAAAATTCCTACGTGTACAAGCTGAAATTCTTTCTTGGCGAGATTATCTGGAAAATCTTTTAGCGTAGGAAGGCTTGTGTGCAGGCGCGTAGTGTCTAACAAGGAAGAGAGAAGCAGGTAAAGGGGGCTGACTGATTTCCATCTTTCCCCTAATGTGTCATGTGTCAAATTGGTAAAAAAAACCGGATAGATGGGTCCATATGGGGCTTGGTTCGTTTGGGATAATCTCATTTCCATAAATATGATCAGGTTAAGGTAAAACGAGTCTGATGCTTGTTATCCCATTTCCTGCATGGTTTGAATTTCTAGAGGGGGATTATAAATTACTGGAAGGTCATTATTTGGAGGTCATTACTGGAAAAACACTAGTTTCGTTTTTTAGTCGCTCCGGGAAGAAAATGCAGATTTGACTCCTCACATTGTCTCGTTTCTTCATTTTCATATCGTCTCTCCCACGCTTGTTTGGACATAAATCCCTCGAGGGCAGAGAGTTGCAGAGAGAAACAATTTCTGACTGAAGTTCTTTCAGTGTTAAGAGAAAAGAGGGAAAGTCTATTCTTCTTTCCTATCTTGTATCTTCTTTTTTATTTCTGGAGTCTTCTCTCCCAAATGTAAGCATGAATTCTTCGAGGGGCTAATCTGAAACTTACCTTCTGCACATCACAAGTCATGAGAGGAATCTTCCCTCCCATTCGAGTCGTCAGAATCATGAGAGGAATCTTCCCTCCCATTCGAGTCGTCAGAATCAAGTTGCTTTGATATTTTTATTTCCTGATGAGATACTTCACAACCCACAGGCTTCAAATTTGTTAAATTGTTATTTGCTTTCTTCAAGCAATCAAGCCAAAAAAAACTGGACTATAGAAAGGATGTCAGAGACAGGTACTATTCGCACTCAGCGTCCAAATCAGATTAACAAATTTCAGTGGTTCCATCATACAACTGAAACTGCCTTCTGCATCAGATCTGAAAATTTCTCACTATCCTCCTTGCATCATTTATTTAAAAAAAAGTGCATGGAAAATTCATAGGTTCCCTTTTGGTTCATTGTACTTCAAGTGTGCAATGATCTGTACTCGAACATCTCATAATTCAAATTTTCTGCAGAAACCTTTCATGTGGCCCTTCTATTTTGGATTGCTTTGAATTGTCACTCCGAGGTATTTAACTTCTTGTCGTGCATCGATTCCTTGCTCTTCGACTTTATGGGTTGTATCAGTTGAACTTCCGTTTAAGCCTTCCTCCCGACGTCGACCCTCAATTTTTTTTAGAATTGTTCGATTTCCCGGAATCACAAAGCATAAGAGAAATTCAACTACGTTAGAACTTGATATGGTATTGAAAGCAGCCGAAAAATCAATAAATATCCCTATGATGTACCGGACTTAGCGGTAGAATTCAGTGAATACCAGCGATTGGTATGAAAAAGCGTGATTGCTGGTGAATGATGGGTATGCCGAAAGGCGAGACGCGAATATCTGTCATATTCTTGATTGGCCACTATTCATGTACGGAAGAAAGTCTTGGCTCTGGTACCCTATTTCCTTTTGACCTCTTGAGGAGCAAGCCGTGCACACCCAAACCAAATGTGCTTCGTTTTCGAAGAGAGATTGTAATATTTCACTCCCTTCCACTGTTGGCTATCGAGCAGCGCATGTCAGTTGCATTTATCACATGATTGACGGATCCGCGTAAAAAATGTAGACAATGGGAACTTTCAGTAATTTCCCGGGTTAAGCTTCAGGATTCGTGGTTTACGTAGGCTCTAAAGGTGCCAACAGCCATTAGTGCCTATATTTACAATCTCGACAAGGAGTTTCAACATCGGCAACAATGCCCCTTAAAACCCTAAAATAAACTTTGAACCATGACTCTTGAGTCACGACCGGACGCACCTGAATGCTCCCGTTTTGTAGGTCTAAGAGCAGCTGGAAAGTGCAAGTGAATTGAAATGTGACTGAGAATTCAAATGACATTCCCAGAAAAGAAAATTTTCACTGAGACATCGGCATCAGCGACAGAAACTCTAGTGTTCTCGAGAGAGAAAAGGCAAGACGTGAAGCTAAATCTTGAAAACAAGTCAGCTCTCGATTCGTTCATGCATTTCCAGTAGGCAATAGATTGAATAAACCAGGCAGCAATAGAGGGTCTGCTCTTGCCACTGTCCGAGGGTATATAGGAAGCTCCCGGGAGTCGAAAATCACGTGGATTCGGCCAATGAAGCCAGGAGGATTGCGTGAACCCTGGGTTGTGAAGGGAGAAATGGATACAGGGGAGAGAGTTATCCGAAGGGGGGAGGAGGGGAAGTAAGAGAAAGGAGAACACGAAACAGCACATCATGGCACGAAATAGAGATCTTTCCCCTCAATATCTTTCTTCGGGGATCTCAATGTGGATATTGGGGGGATCCGTGCACTGGCACACGCATCCCCGTATCAGACGTCAATTGAAGGCAGGCTGTGCTTTAATTTCGCCTTCCCATTTCGTAGTACCAGAAAGTCGGATTGAAAGCCCTGGCCTTCATGGTATCTTTTTTGTGTTCGTAGAACTAGTGAATAGTGAGTTTCGATTTTGGGCATTAAGCCAGAAGACCTATGGAAAACTTCTCTCCCCCCCTCTTCCTCCTTGCTTTCGCCATGAAATGCGACATGCAAGATGAAGAGGGCATGAAAGAGACGTATAAGCCTCTTACCATGATGTGGGAAGATGGGATCTCGCGATCTTAGGTAGTACGTCGACTGGCTACATTATCCTCATTCCAACTCAGCCGTTGCACATTACATGTCATCGTTGCTGTCCCTTGAGCAATGTCTGAATGAGAAATGTGCATCTCCTGTCCTTTGGAATTTGATAAGCATTTAAATTGGAGAACAAGTATTCATTTTCCAGGACATCAGGGAGTTGTACTACAGGTGGCAGTTGAGACTTTTCGATTGGTCGATTGCATGGTCAATTCCATTGCGTAGTTCTGAGGTGGAAACCAAAGGGACAAAAAATGTGAACCGGTGCAATTCCAGAGACTGAAAGCTCCCAAAATTTTAGTGGCATTCTAGTCTAATTTTTTTAAACAACCAATCAATAGTTTCAATGCACTGTCTTTGGATATCTGGAAGTACCTAAGGAATTCAACTTCTTTGCTTTTTCTAAAGCCTGTCCGCCCATCACACAGAATCTGCTCATCATTCCAAGCCCTTCTAGTTCCTTCTGCAACCTCTGATACGAGCCTCTTGTAATGCATGTTGTCCATTGTAGAAAACGGACTCCCTGGAAGAGTAGAAAGTACAGGTGAGACATAATTAGATAAGGAATACATTTGATGCCTCGAGTGATGGCAGTCAGGATTAAGTTTATGGGACAACAAATAATAAAGGGAACACGGGCCTTTTGTTGCTGACGCAAATCTAGGAATTATTCAATTTTATTCAAGCTCATATTCCTATCACACCTTCTGTCTTCCTCATCTCTTATGGTGTCGCCTCAATGTGGAAGTAGAGTTAAGCAGGACTTGATCGGTTAGTATTTAAAAAACGTTATTTGAATCCTAAACCAAAATCGACCAGTATTTGTCTTTAACACTATTGAGACAGGCGGTTTGAATGTGCATTGAGTTTAGGACGTCATATCACTGTTGCAGGACTCGAAGTGTTAGACAGAGTAATATAAATTCCTGCTGAGAGGTTAGGTCCTATAGGGTGTTGAAAGCTGGAGGTAGGTGGGATTGATTGCCCCTGCCTCAAAGTTCAGTCTTTCTCGTTGGACCCCGGTAAGGACTCAAACTGCTCTCATCGTAGACTGCGCATGTCCTAGGACTCCATTTCTCTGCACGGAGATTTGGCTTGAAACTCTACGAACTGCCAACTTTCTTATAGGAACCTCTATGGAAGACCTCCATTCCAAATGGCTTCCATCTTTGGCGGGTTAGCAACATGGGAAGGCATCTCTTTAAGAATTCATGCCGCATCTTTCCCTGCCATAACCCCGTCATGCTTAAGAAATGAAAGTTTCTTCCTTCTTTACCTCTTACACTTTCATTCTCATGTATGCTTCCCGTCATTTCTAGCCCTATCACGATCGTTCCATCTTAAGCCCCTTCCTCCATGCCTCTCGTTGGATCATTATATGAGCGACAGTGGCATATAACAAGTTATTCTAAGAATTGCCATGTCGATCACCCCTTTCCTGCAAAACTTCCCACTCTCATAAGTCACGATCTCATGAGTTCTGTATTTGTCGCGCTTCCTTTGTTCAATCACATTGGTGAGCCGAGTGTCATTTACAACCTCCTGGCACTTGATGAGGTTTATGCTAATCTTCCTCTGGCGATGGAACAAGCAGGAATTTTAATTGTTACTGATTGTTTATGCTGCGGCCTCAGAAATAATCTGCTCTTTCTGTTGATTTCCAAAAGTAAAGATCTAATGGACTCTTATATTTAAACCAAACCAACTTGATTCTGAGCCCATGTATAAGGAAGGAAAAGCCTCCTCTACGGATGGGATGAGCAGGGGTGAGCATTCCCCTTCAAGGAATTCTTGTTCAGACAGGGGAGGGAGGGAGAAGAAACCAGACAGTGAACCCAATGTCCTCCTTCTACCGCATGGAAAGAACGAACGACTTTATTCAGAATTGACTCGCTTCGTTGACTATTTTCCGGCGATTTCTCCCACTCGAGGCCTGAGAGGTCTCACTTGAGGAATCTTGGACACTTTCTCAATGAAATGAGTGCCATGATAGGGCCAGAGAACGAAGCTGTCGTCATCATGGACAGCTGTATGGCTCACCGAAGGTTAATTCCCCGATACCCATCCCATGTCATCAAATTTCTTCCACCATACAGTCCCTATTTGAACCCCATTGAATTCACGTTCTCTCAATTCAAAGCTGAGGTCAAGAGACAACTGGGTTCTCTGTTAGCTTCCATTGTAGATCGAAAACGAATTGCTGCTCACGGTGTGTCTCTGGCACATCTCACGTTCTCACAATATCGCAGAAACATTCTTGAGAGAATTGTGGTTGACGCAATTGAGAGAGTGTATACCGTTGATTTATGCCGCAGAGCATATTAGCATTCCTTCGATTCCATTGGCAGGTCATTGGAGAGAAAGGTCATTTCTGAATAAAGTGGTTCTTTTTTATGCTGGGGAAGATAAAGTGACTCTTCAGTCTGGTTTGTCTCTCCTTCCTTCTTCCCCTGTCTAGACATGAATTCCTTGAGGGGGGATTCTCACCCCTGCTCTTCCTATCCGTAAAGTTGGCTTTCTCTTCCTTACACATGGGCTCAGAATCAAGTTGGTTTGGTATATTATGGGTGTCTGTAGGGTCTCAAATACTGAAATCCCACTATCAGCGGTAATGAAATTTCTGTAGAGTACGGATCGAAACTCGCTCTATACGAGATCGAAATTCGAAGGAGAAGAAATGAGTTATCTTTAACTTTAATTTTCGGTCGACGCTCATATAACGGACCTCTATATAATTTCCTTATAACGAATTTTTTTAGCCTGTCCCTTCGAGTTCGTTGTCAAGCGCCGACTGTACCTTTATTATACAGTTGTGTCCCTCCGTTTTGCATTTGTTGCTCCGAACTGTAAAATCCAGAAGGCATCAGAAGTTCGTTTCACAAATTCCCCAAGCCAGTAGATGTCAAAATTCCTTCCGAGGGGAGGGAAATTCAGCCCTGTTCTCACTGTGGCCTTTCACGGAATGTCAACTAACGATTTTCATTCCTAGCTGCTCTACTTCTTTCGTGTTCCCACTAAAGTGGTCGCGTGAGGTAAGGTTTGTATCTGCAGACAAATGGGACCGATGATGAAGGATCTACGGGTCTCTGCAGTCTACTTAACAATCACGACGGAGGCTTTACGCATGCGAGTGTGCTCGCATGCAAGTTACTCGCAAGAGAGTGCCACTTGGAGTTTTTACAAAGTTCTCTCTATTCTAGGAGGCATGCTAATGGTCATGCATCAGGTGATCAGAACTTAAGAAAACCCTCAAGGTGTGAAAAATGAATTATCTACTGTATAGCTCAGGTCCTGAACACAACTTCTCCAACTTGCTCGACCGACGGCGGTTATTTTGGGATCAGCCCGATGAAGTATGATGCAAGTATTAAGTTGATGCATGCGACCCGATTAACCGACGTCTCTCGAACAAGTTGGTAATATTATTGTAAGAGACTTCTTTCCGGCATTACTTCACAGTTAAACGCTGAGTAATTGCGCTGAATAGTGAAGTGACTTGGGGGAAGAAGAAAAAGGACACTGGCGATAACAATCAAGCCACCCACTTATGCAATTTTCTCTAAATTTTCTCTATCGCTGTTACTATAACCTTGAACCTTTCCTCGATTCTCCTGAACTTAATCAAGAGTTCCTACGTCATATTTATTTAGCGAACTATTGGTTTGTTTTTGGAGATTAGCCATTGACCTGTCGGACCTTGATATGTCAGAGTAATTGGCGAGGTTTTAGCTAGAAGACTCTTTCTTGAAATTAATCTTATTCCTCCTGAAATTAATTTCATGAGGCGCTGCAGCGAATTCTTCAGCCAATTTTCATTAAGATCGCTCATCTTCTCCATGTTACGAATACACGTAAAATTATTATTATTCATGCCATCCTGGTTTTGTCAAACGTTTGATCGACTGGAGCCGGTGTAGTTCGTCTATGGAAAACGCTTCTCGCAGAAGTGATGATGAAATTATGCTCGCATGTCCAAACCCTAGTCTCTGGAACACAGCTGTTCTGAAAGGATCGATAAAATTTAGCTGTCGTCTGCCTATTATTCTGCCTATTAACTGCCTATTCCCTCTTTCATCTCTTGCTAACGATCGTGAGCTAATCGTCTGACAATAATAATGGACCATGTTAGCAAGAATAACTATGGATTGTTACCATTACTCAAAAATGTGGTAAACTAAAAATGTATTTAGGTTGCACAAGGACGCTGAGTAAGCGTTGATATTTGACGGTAACGTGGTTCTATGCGTTTCCGTCTTGGGACAATAGGTCACGGACAATTTGTTGCAGACATGAAGTCGCATGCACCTTTAGTCGAAATGCAGTTTCGTTGAAGACACCGATCGGCGTACTCTCCTTGTCATGAGGGCATTATAGGTACTGGAATGAATTAATATGATGACATCGCAATCCAAGTAAGGCACTGGCGGACTCTGAATGAAACTTCTAAAGTGTACCTATCTTCAATTGCAGTTCATGAATTAGTAATGAAGTAAGAAATTAAAATAGATCCACACTAGATAGTGTATCTTATCCTTACAGCTTCGCAGCTCGCATCGCCATACTATCTTTCCGTGACTCTCTCTCTTTACCGTTTAAGGATTCCCTTCCTGATGCAACTTTTCCGCTGATGTTTTGATGCACTCCAGGGCCATTCACACAAAGACAAGTTTGCACATGAACGTTGCGGCTGAGAAAAAACGTCAAGGGCTGTGACTCATTCCTCCCCTTCCTTCCAACTGTATTACACCTTTTCAAGGTGATTCTCTGAAATACCTGTGATTGCACTAACCCACAATGTTGAAGCCATTTTGCAGGGGCTTAGGGTAGGAACGGGGTGACAAGCATAGGCAGCTATGTATCAACATGTCTTTCCCGAGTCCAGACAGAGAAACCCTGACAGACCACGAAGCAAGTGCAGTCTTGGAGGAATTATTTTGCCTGGACAATATATACGTCTCAAGATCAGACACTGATATTTCCCCCCCCCCCACAATGCTTTTCAATCTCAATCTCTTTTCCAACTGATTTATTTCCCTCCATTCTCTCCAATTTCAACCCTTCTTCACAACTAATGCATATAATTGCATAACATGAAGCATTCAGATTTCTCTTCTTGGATCCAGGGTGCCTCCTCTGAGCGAGCTGTGCTGCTGAAACAAACGCACGGACAATTTTTTCTGATTAACGCTGGCATTTTCAAGCTAATAAACTCCAGGACCGATTTCCATCCCCGATCAAATACGGCGATCTCCAATTGCCTTTCTCCGTAATGAAAGGAACCGGCGCAGTGCGGTAGGAAGTTTTTATTCTTTCTTTAGGACTATATCACCACTGCGCATTCATGCTAGAGAACTATGAGAGCATTGAGGGAGACGCTGGTCGCAATAAACGGACTCTTTTCTCTCTACTTCCATCACTTCGTCAGCGCCTTCTATCCGAAGAAAGAAGACGTCGAAGGTGGAGTTCTTAGCTTGCAAAACTGAATTCCCTGGAGCACCTGGCAAGTCGAAATTTCTTTTCAGTTTTGCATTCTCAAGTACCACTTATTCTCGTCATACCTCTCTAAGGCATTCGAGCCATCGAGCATAGAATGAGTTGAATTTGAAGTTTCCAAGTTTATATAAATGCAAGACAGAAATGGAAATGACCACTAGACCTCACTGAAAGCTGAATTTTGGGCTGTTTTGCTCTATCAGCTCATGTCGGTGACCCACTTCCCCTTCCCCTTCCCTATGTTCATTTTCCTCACCAATGCGAGTCCTTCGCGGTGCGCGGGTATCATTACAGGAAGCTTTGAGAATCACCTTGCAAAAGAATAGTTTTTTGGGGAAAAAAACTCTTTCAGGAAAGTTTAGGGACTGCTATCAAACTATCTAGCAGTTACTGGAAGCATTGTTTCCACAAGATGACGCCTAATTTGCTTATGTATTCCCAAGTAACACAAGATATTCCAGCAACGTTTAGGAAATGTTGATGAACAATGTTGCATCTATGTGTAAATGTCCAAAACGTCAACGTTCCTCAAATGTTGCGAAGGAACATTGCATTTACGTTGCAAATCGATACTTATTCATTACATATACGTTGCAGATACGTTTCAGGATATATGTTGCTGCAATGTTGATTAAAAACGTTGCTTCACAGGCACCTAATCTGGGCCTATATTGGCATTACGGAAAAGCGTAGGCTTCACTGGTCCTGAACTGGACCGATATTCGACCAATATTGAATTATTTATTTCATCCTTTCGTACATTCTCATCAACAGGACGAAGCCTGTACTGGTATAACCCCTACTCCATGCATAATACAGTATCTGTATCATGTACAGGCAGGAGACAGTACATTTTTGGAGGTGATCTTCCCCTGGATGTGCTAAATTGCACAATACAGGAAAAGGTCCGACCGCAATGTTCTATGGAGTGTCCACGAGATCAATCCTTCGTTTCCTCAGCTAGTACCCAGGATGAGGATATGAAGTATTGAGATCGCAGACTCTCTACCATCGTTTTTATTGTCCCGTTCTTGGAAAGGGTTCTTTTTGGGAATATGAGCTTTTTCTATCTTGACCCCATTAATCTGTCTGGAAAATGAAGATAACAGGTGATGAAGTGTCCGTGTTCATTGATTCCTATAATGAGACAATGTGAGACATATGGCAAAGTACTAGACATTCCTGTGCGGGACTATTCCAGGGAAAGAAAGAGGAGCACTTTTGTGTACTGTGAGAAAGCGAGACTTACGTCTCCATCTCGTGGCAAGGAGGACAACTTTACAATTCTCTAAAACTCCTAAGTCCATGTTGTATCAGAATGTTGTCGCTACGTTGTCGATGTCAAGAGTGTCAACATTCTCTCAATGTTGATAGCTAATGTTGCAATGACATTCGTAGAAGTGTCGCAGCAACATTCCAAGTGAAAACATTGAAGCAATGTTTTCTCAATGTTGTACAGCAACTTGCAACATAGAGCAACATAGGCAACATTACGAAAACGTTTCATCAATATACTGTGTTACTTGGGTTGAGCCCCTTCTTGATACCACTGGATTAACTCCCAAGTACATTCATACCGTTCTTGATCTTTTTCCGTAGACGTCCTTAAGGATGTTAACTTCCATAATGTATTCGTCTAAAGATATAACTCAATCCAGGGAGATATCAAGCAATTTTGGCCAAAAGGATGGAGGAATGAAGGTTTTACTGCTGACCTGCTCAATGGACTGAGGCATAATGAGTTCTCCTAAGTCTACCCCTTTCCCATCAGGCGAAAAATCCTCCTACTGAATTGACCTCGCCTCGATAGCTCCCATTCCCTCTCCCTGGTCGAGAAATTCGAGATAGGCCGGAACTTTTGAAGCGACCGCTTCTCGATTATTGTACGTAAAATGTGCTACTACTTGCATCGACCCCAACTCTCAAATTCCAATATAAGTTCCTATAGGCAAACTGGTCAAGTTTCCAGACCTTTGAGGGTTCGCAGGACCTAATTCGCTGGCCCGAATACAAAAATACTCTATTCTTTATTCTAAAATTCACCCTCTACGACCAATAGCATCTCCAACTCAGCATGACACGGACAACACTGCCCAGGTCTTTACTAACAATATTCAGCTCTACCGAAATTCATGCATTCCACCATAATCCCTACAACCAGCAAGCAATGCAATCTTTCTTATAAGACTCTGAAACATTTAACAGCGACTTTGTTAGAGGAAAGAGTATATGGAATCAGGAGACCCCAGCTCAAAATAAATTATCAATAAGCTGAAGACGGATATCAGGGGACTTATCAATCAAGTCAGAGATGCCATCTCTGACTTGATTGTGAGATCGTGAAACTTTATATGGTATCATGTTTACTGCAATGCCTTGGTACTTTCACACTAAACAGAGAATGATGGTTTGACAATAAAGCTTCACGCTCGCGAAGCAATTTTTGTTGCTCCACCGTCGCACCACCGTCGCTCCACACACTGTTGCCCATAGGCAACAGTACATGCATGTACAGGGTCCGGCGATGTTGCTACGGTGCAGGCCAGCCCAAGATGTTGCATTGACAAATGCCAGTACGACCTGAAATCTTAATATGGTCTTTAGTATGGCCTCCTTAGGTTTCTTAGGTTCTCATCAACACGCACGTGGGATAGTATCACGAAGAAGCTCTGGCGGATTGAACGAGAAACTCTCCTCTTAAAAAGATATTCAAGAAAGGGAATCACTCTTCATGATTTCTCTTCAAAGTAGTTAAATTGCCTTACAAATAGGATGGATTGAGATTACCAAAAGTTTTACATATGCCGAAAATTAGGGGTAATTAATTATAAAAAATGTGTACTCGATACTCATTAATAAATGAAATGAAATGCAAAAATTTTAAGTCGAACGTTTAGGCTACGCGTACAGCATATAATTTTAGAGCAAAATTCTCGAACGGCAAATCCGAAGGCCTGAGCCTACCTGTTGTCAGGAAGCGCAGAGTGAAGCCAGACGTTCTAGAATGGATATGGCATTCTTCATGGCTTAGCAAAGTTTCCATGAACCTGAAGCATATCCATACGGGGAGGGGGGGGGGGAAAGTTACCGAAGTTCATTCGCATACAGTTCCGAAACGATGAGAGATGTACGTCAAGAAGGTCCTTCATCAGGGTATGGAAGTGCCCTTTTGTTTCTCTCATCGCGATCCAAGGCCTCATCCACCGCTTTCTTGGATTCATCTGTTTCCTCCGCTTCTTTAATGGCAAAATTAATTAAAAGTTCACTGACCTCTATTGAAGTTGCAACACCAAGAAGGATTTGAGGGATTTTGAAAAATTTGGTATGCGAACTAAAAACAGTGAATTGTATGAACTAGATTAGAGTTTAAAAGACAAAGGTTGATTTTTCTTATAGAAAACTGGCTAATTGTTCTAATGTAAAGGGCTCTGGGGGGAGGAGGTTCCTACTAATCGCCCAAAACATCTACAGGTTTAATGAAACGAGGAGCAGAAGTACTTAATGATGTGTTTACAGGTACATATTGAGGAAAGTTTTATTTAGTCATAAGAGTAGGCACAAGGCTGATGCATGCATACTCCTTATTAACCAACGTCGATGAAACTGACGACATTACCTCCGGAGACGTTGGCTCGGAATGGTCCACTTAAGAATGGTGCAATCGCGAAATGGCTTGAAAGAAGAAGAAAAAGGAATTGGGTTAGAGAGTGACTTTGCTGATGCGAAGCCACCCTCTAACCCAATTCCTCGGACGTTCGGCAATTTTTCCTTGTATCACCTCATCTTATTACCTTGAAACTCCCCTCAATTTTCCTGCACACAATTAGGAGTTCCTGTTCCTCATTTCATTCATGGACTCCAAGTTTATTTAGGGCCATTAGTAGGACCTCCTATTCCTTCTGCATTAGAGCGCTTGATCAGCTTTTCCTACAAGGAATCAATAGGCGCGGTAGCGCCTTTTACTTCTCTTCGATCCCTTCCAGTAACAAAATTCAAACCCCTTTGAGAGCATCAACAGGAACGAAATTGGACATGCTTCTTACCTTCTTAACATTGAATCGCTCAGCATCTCGCTTTTTGAACAAGTGAATTTCATTCTGGTATTTCCCCTCCCCGGGAGCCACTCCTGGGGGGGGGGGGGGGTTTCGGAGGAAAGAGAACAACCAAAAGAAAGATATTGACTTGTAGATTACGAAAAGTGGCCCCGTTTGCGATACATCATTTCGCCATTAAAAAAATTAAATCAGCTTTCGTTATATTTAGGCTTTGCGTTCTGACTCCAGTCCCTTTCCACACTTTGTCGGATTTCATGCCTGAGTATGTCAGATATTATACAAGAATGCTTCAGCCTTCGTATAGGCAGGCCCAAAGAGAAGGGGGGAGGAGCAAAAGGGACGATTTGCCCTGGGCCTCATGCATAGGCCCCCCCCCCCACGCTGGCTGATAAAACTGTTGTTCAGTAGCGCAGCGTTCGTTCGCAGTGAGGAGTTGATTGAGTATGTTTAGAGTGGGGGGAGGGGGTTGGGGTTGAAGAAAGGGAAAGCCTTTGGAAAATGGTTTTCACATTACTTCATCATCCCGTACCCAATAATCTCTTTTTCTCATTAAAGACTTAGGAAGACAAGCTTGTCTAGCCTTTTTTTGGAACAACGAAGGAGAATCTCTTGTTCGACTATTCTCATATATTTTCTTCCGAAAAAAAAGCCGAAAGTCGCTATCAAAGTCACGAAACGTAGGAGGCCGTTGAAAGTTTAAATTCTATTGTATCTACCAAGTATCTTGAGGGCCGGCACCCCTCTATAATATTGGAGCTTATATATTGAAATTAATTGAATGGGGCTGCTCTACTGTTTTTTCCCGACTGAAGAAAGTCTCTGATCATTCTGTTGATGTCGACAGCCATTCGCCTGATTTTGAAGACAAGCAGTTTTTATCTGGAAAAATACATCCTACCAAAAATTCAAGAAATTATCTGCTATTAGGGTTCCAGTTGCTTCAGTTGTAGTCTCATTCGACTATGACGCTTTATCCCTACCTTCAGCTCTCTCACTTTTCCTGCAAGTTTTTTTTTTGGCATCGCAATTAGAATGGCGCCATTTATTTTTAGTCTTTTCCCAGGATCACCTCGATTGAACTAGACAATGCAACATCTCTTTCACATCTCTGTTTTCCTGGCATTTCTTTTAAGTTGAATTATCCAAATAAGCTTGTCACACCGGCTACCATGAGAAGGAGGAGTGGGAGAGTCACTTTTGACCCCCCCCCATTACCGAGTCGCATGCGCTTTTAATTCTCCGTTTGAGAACCATCCCAGCTGCCTTTGGTAGTTGAACGCAGATAGTGTGGCGGTAGCCGAGTGGTGTTTTTTGTTGTTGGGAGCCGAGTTGGGAGTCTTGCATTTTAATTCGAATGATTGAGACTCGGTGATTTTCCTGCCAAAGCTTTAATAAGTTTTACATAGCAATGTTTGGAGAACTCGCGGGGAAGGGACAAAATGAACAAAAATATAGGTATACTTACAAAAGGAGAAACATGGTCATGGCCATGGTGGAGGCTGGAGGTAGGTGGGCCATGTAAATCAGGGAAACTGTGCCCAGCACAGGGTTACAATCAAGACTGTTGCTCTGCCTCTAAGGGCATCCAGAAAAACCTTATTACCTCTCCCCTTAATCAGTGACCGGGGCGTACTTCCCGAATAAGGACATCCCTACCACCTCGTCACTGGCTAGGAGGAGGTCGCACGAAAATTTACTACTGCTCGCGAAGAAGTATGACCAATCCACCTCGCAGATAAGACATGGCATGGCAAGCAAGTCTACATACAATTTCTCCACAATAGCGGGCTGAATCATTAGCTTGATTGCGAGTCACCAGTGACCCATGTGATCTACGAGGGCCACTTGAAAAGTTATCTACCTGAGTATGAAAGAGGAGAGGTAAAAAATACTTCTTGGCAGCGTTAGATACATTGGCCTATAAGTATTACTTGGAGGGAGTAATAGGTCAGTGGCGTTTCTGCTATGTAGTTGAGAGCACATTGAAAATTGTTGAAATGGACAAGACGAAACTGGAGTATCGAGCTGTATTGGAGTTCCTTACAAAAGAGGAGATTTCACCACAAGAAGTCTTTGAGCGTTTGAGAAACTTGTATGGTGAAGGTTCTCCTTCCTATTACTGAGTAAAAGTTTGGTGCAAACAGTTCAAGTGCGAGAGGGAATCTTAAGAGGATGACCCTCGATCAGGTCGCTCGCTACATAACTGAAACGCCACAGACTTATTACTCCTGCCAAGTAAACCTTATATGTCAATGTATCTAACGCTGCTAAGAAATAGTTTTTACCTCTCCTCTTTCATACTCAGGTAGATAACTTTTCAAGTGGCCCTCGTGTATACAATTGTATTCGATTCGTGTTTTCATCGCAAAATGGAAGGGGAAAGTGAAGTGTCCTTGTCAACTAAAGCGTCGATCAAGTTCTGGCGTTCTGTGACGCTATCAAGCAAAGCACGAACGTCTTGTGAAGAGTTCAATCATGGTCAGCACAGAATCGGGAGAGAAGAGCTCAAGACGTACCAGAGATGCAAAATGACACCTGCTGTATTTGGTTTACTTGGTAAAAAAAAATTATTTTTAGGAGATGCGCTATGAAAAAAAAAATTATTTCGCACAAGAAAGTGTTCGTAGAATGGAGGTGAGAATTAACTACGCGAGGAAAAAAGTTTTGAAGTTCTTACGCAAAAGAGCTCACAAGTATGCAAAAAAGTTCCATAAAAGATGAGAAAAGGGGCCCCAGTTCCGTTGCCACTGAGTGCTACTGACGTCTAACAGAGAAAATAAGAAATATCAGCAGCATCAAACCCCAAGGAAAACTTTTGAAGGTCTTTTTTTTATTATGTAAAGAAATGAGAGTTGCCACAAGATCTTCATAACCAAAGGGAAACCGGGTCACGCTTTCTTCATAAACCTGAGGTGAGAATTGAGGTCAATATCGTCCCCACCTCCCTCTCTCAATCTAGTACAGGACTAGATTGAGAAGGCAATCTAGTACGGGATTGCCTTCCTCTAGTCGAGATGCCGAACTGATATTTGGAATTATTCTCTTGGCTGCATTGATATGCTCATCTTGTTTTCCTTTTGGAGTTTCTTGAGCTCACTTGTTCCTTGTGTCGCGTGCCTGAACAAAATATAAAGCTTATACGCCGTGTATTGTGTCTCAGTAGGCGAGACCTCACACCGTTCTGCGTCTGATATGGGCTTTAGGAATCTATCTGCAGACATCCCTCGACGCATTTCTGGCTCAGCATTCTTTCCTCTTCCCGCTTCCCATCACGAACGAAAAAATCAGATCGTGGTGCCAAAACATCCAACAGGAATTTTCAGGATTCGAATGCCCCGTCTCCCAATGCATGTTATCCAAACATCGAATGAAACCAATGTAGAGGGGCAGATGGGATAGTGTGAGAAATGGAGCAGCTGTTGGGTATAAGGGTAAGGGTTAATGATTGATGTGCAGACGGAGGGGGAAGGAGAATTGACGGGATGTCCATCTCTAACGCTTCCCTCCATCAGTGAAGACGATGAGAGGACAAGTGAAGAGGAAGATGAGGAAGACCCCGGTTCCCCATCTCCTCCTAGCCAAAGCGGGAACAAGGCCAATCGACGGGAGATCCGACGGTCAGCCATTTCTCCATGTATTTCCACAGAAATCAAAGGCCTTCCCTCGTTTTGCATGACATCATGTCTCGCATGCCGTTATTCGCCTTGAGAAGTGTCAGACTCTGTTATCTCCACGAATATGCGATTGGTGTGTTTTTGATGTGGACATGACAGAAGGTATCGGGGAGTGGATTTGCTGTCAGTGAGTTCTCCTAGTCCAGCTCGATCACCGTCGAGAGTCCATCAAGCCCAACAACATCGTTTTCAGGAAGAAGGGATGGAGGAACATTGGGAAGAAATTCAACATGATCTCGCCTCACTCAATAACGAGGTGAGAAACAAACCGAGAAAAACACCATTGACTCTGGGTTCCATCCAAATCCAGGAGATTAGATGCCTTTCTCCCCTCTTGACGTCGCTCTTGTTAGGCTCTTCGCCAACACAATGATTGCTTTCCAACTCATCTCCCCAGCCTTGGAAAGACAGAAAGAAACGACAGTCCCTGAACCTCAGAGACGCGAATTATAGAAAATGCAGGCATGGATAGGTTGAGGGAAAGAAAACCCGACTTCACCCCCTTGAATATGAATTGAGGCGAGGAGCGATCGATGAAGTTTTTCCTTTCTCCACGGGATGCAGGTGAGGACAGCAGTGAGGATGTTACGACATCTGTCGGTTCGAGAGCAAAGTCCGGAACGCTGGAAAGCTTCACGAGGTGATCCTGCAATCAAGGGGACTCCGTCGCCTCAAGACAGGGAAATGCAAACGGATTCCCTCACCACTTCCACTCAGTGGATGAGGGCTTTCATCTTGGAGCATAGGGAGGAGGTTATGGATATTCTTGGCCTCTCTCATCGAGATCGTCAATTGGAAGATCTCATCCGATTCGTCCAAGAAACCCCTGGACCAACACCAGGGACAGGGCGCGTCGGAGGAATACCTCGTTCAAGGACGTCCTGGAAATTCCCCTGTTCCTCTCCATCTAATCCTGCCCCTCAGGCAGACTCCTCTCCGGTGGATGTGGTAAAACTGAAAGGTGAACCTAACGTGTCTCAACTCTCAGGCCCCCACACAGTCACCGACTTCTAGGACTCACATTTCAAAAGAAACTCATGCCTTGGAACGGGGATACGCTTATGCCATGGGGGTTCCAAACACCTCGATCATTTCCGAGTTTTTCTACCCTTCCCATCGTTATCTCTCACTCTGCGGTCAAGTCTTCATCAGTTTTATTTTTCATCGCGCTTATCTCTTGACAAGGAATATTAACAACCTGTAATGCCTGTAGAGCAGGGTAACGCCAGTTCAAAGGCTTGTGATTCCTTGATAATGGGAAATGAGGGCGAGGTATTTTTTTTTCTTATAAAAGGGCAGCATGAACTTTCCCTCTGGTCAGTCATCCATGCATGACCCACTCGATACTGTGGGTCATAGTTTGCACTTCCCTTCAAGCAAAAGCTTGGACTCCTTGGCTGTTTCGGAGGACGCGTTTGGAGCTTCATAACTTAGATAAACGTTAACAATGCTCTCTTGAAGGCAACGATCGGTAAAAGTGAAATATATGTGATGCGCCGCAAAAAGTACAGAAGTAGGGAAATCCGAAATGTCTTTGGAAGCCGCAAATCCAGAACTTGGTGGAAAAAAAACCATTGCCCTTTCGTCAATTCCACAACGAGTTAGCGTGGTCATTAAGCTGAATATTAAAAATGAGAAGATAGAGGAAGTGAGAAAAAAAAGTTTGAAGTTTCTGATTTGCTCAAGACAGTCGTGAATAGTTCAACTTCCAAATGACAACTGACGAAGTCTAACTTCCAATTGCAGCCGAAAGATACCGTAAATAGAAAATTAAAGGTTCGTGGTTTTTCAAATTTCCCAAGAACCATTTCCCATTATGGCCTCCTATACAATTTTGTTTCTCGAATTCGTATATTTTTGGAACTCATCCCATTACCATTAATTCTACAATATGACCGCTAATCGACTAAAGAGTTCAATCAATTAGTCATTAGCCATTTAAGAGATGATCGAATTGAGTCCTTGCATTCCTCCGTGAATGCAGCGATTTAAAGACCATATAGCACTTCAAATTACTCAGTTAATGAGCAATCGCTATTCTCCTGCACGGCCCCAATGAGAGTACGGAATCGGGTCGACCTGAATAGAAGAATCTTTGGCATTGGCTCTGTCTCAATTTGGAATGTCAATAGAGAGTTTCCGGGAGTAAAACGGGAACGGGATCGAGACAGCGAACGAACAGGGACTGGGCTTGGCATCTGTTCCCGTACTCGGAGTGAAAAATAGTTCACGGAATTTTCAACCCGCAAATAGGTGTACATTTTAGGCTTTCAGTAAGGCTAGGACCGCAGTCTCAGATCTACTATGTTCATGGCCATCCTAACCTGGAGATACGATTAGAGGCTACTTGGTATTTTATGTCATTCGCCATTCTAGAGCTAGTGTGTGCAGTAAAACCTGTCAAAAGGCGAATCTGGATCAGACGGAAACCTAATACGGAATATTTCCGTGGTTCAATGAGTTTCAGACTGGTTTTACTACCATTACTTCTAATGTTCTACTGCCTCTATTAATGAGAGACAACATTAACGTCCTCAGGAAGCAGAAGTTCTAAAGAGGGGTTTCATTCTGAGTTAATCATCTGTGACATTTGATAGAACGCGTTAGAATCTCTTGGATTACCTTTCCTCTCTGAATTGCAGAGTTGCCAAAATACGAATTTCGCCTTTTTTCGCGTCCTTGTCAATTTGAGCGAAATGTTTCAGCAGGGAGAAAAGCGCAAAAGAGTAGTTGAATAAATCCTAGAACTGGGACGTTCATATTCTGCAGCAGTCGCATTATGCAAGGACCTTGAAGGCTTTCGAAGTTCACATATCGAGAAAATAACAGACGGCTTAGGCCAAAATTGAAAGTCGATGTTCAGGTCCACCCAGAGGTTTCCAGAGGCCGGGGCAAAACTAAATCGGAAGCCCCTTGGGGGCCCCCCTTGAGGCCCTTTGGAGACCCCCTTGGGGCCCCTTGATACGCGAGACCCGGAGCAGATTGTCCCCAATGCCCCCCGCCATCCCCCCCCCCCTCCCTCTGGGAGGCCCTGCCAATGTTGGCATGTCTCTCAACCCTCCCCTGGCTCTGTTGCCAGCCCTCCCATCTCCATATCTTATAACATTTTACCTATATTGTTCCAGGTTTTTTATTATTATTGTATATTCTGTTCTCAATATTGTAGTGAACACACACGAACACTCGCGCCCACAGTCCCCTTATCTAGATCGGATCGAAATTAATTTTTTCAGTGTTGTCCTAGTAAAGTCACGATGAATGGAACGCTTAGGCATCTGAAGGTCATGCTTACGGACGGGACAGAGAGAGGCAGAGGAGAGAAAGTGTATTAAGACCTAGGCAAGCGAAAAGTTTTCCCGGAGGGAAAAATATGGCCCCGGATCTCCTTACCGAACTTTCTGAATCTCTACGCACTACATGCAGTCTTAATGATGAAAGAAACCAGACAGCATAGACTTATTTCGCCCACTTGTCCCCATTACTGCAAGTGTCAAAGATCAATCCATTCACATCAAACCCGCTTTCGCGCACGGTTGCAGCCGTGCGAAACAAGAGCAACCGTTCGGAATAAACTTTAAATTATCATGACCGATGATCTGTACTTTCGTCGCGTCCTAAATGGTCACGGACAGTTCGTTGCAGACAAATCGTCGCAAGCCCGTTTCGTCGTTGCACTATTTCGTCGTAGACACAGATCGTCGCTCATGCATGGCGAGGTACTAGCTTGCAAACAAGGGTAAAAGCAAGGTGGAAAAATTCGCAGGATGAGGTACAGGAATTCCTGAGTACTATCGATTTACCCAGTCTAAGTATACTTTTCGATTATGGTCGAAATATCATAATAACTCGATCTGAGTCTAAGTATCTAAGTATCGAACCCAAATATCATATAACTCGATCATCATAACTTCGATGATAGCTGACGTCACGCTGCCATAACCCCCCTTAAAGCACTGGAACACAAACGTAAAACATTCTGGGATCGACTACCTCCAAGTTTCTCATTTTCCGGCCGCTTATTTCGCTCTCAAAACGCCTAGATGGCATTTGGCAAACTCAGTGGTGTCAACTGTGGACGTCCATGTGTCATACCAAATTTAGCTTCAACTTTCTTTTTAATTGTAAGAAACAGCTTTCTTCTTTCTTCTCATAATCGTTTAGTCAATGAAGCAGAGTTTTAATACCTGATATGAAATCCTTATATCTGGCGAAGACTACTTTAAAGTAATTGGCTATTTCTTATGAGTTGCCCTTTTCTGAGAGATTTGGTCTTTCTGAAGAAAACAACATCCTTGCTGATTGGGTTTATGTATTCGCGATACATTAAATCGTAGTATAAAAAAGTAAAAAAAAATCCGAGGTCTTTTTGAGGACTCCGGCTGCTTCGGATGACGTGCGTTGGATTTGCAGACTTGCAAAATATTTTTTTCCTTCTAATTTTTCAGGAAATCTGTCTCAAATTTGAAAATGTGAATTCATTTTTACTCTCAGATCTTTCAGACTTAAAGTTCATCTCAGCTTAGAATTGCAAGGTATGAATTCAAATAAAAGTGATTCATATGACGCTTGCCTTATGGTGTTTACTGAACCACTTTCATCTGGTCGTACCTTATAATTCTGTGCTTGTACATAAGATAATTTTCGTTGTGTACTATAGAGAACTGTAAATTCGAGCATGCCAATCTATCGAATATTCAATTAAAGGTTCCATCGATGTAAAAAAAATATTAATAGAAATTAATAGAATACTAATCGACTGCAAAAATCTCGCCTTGAATTCCTATTTTTCTCTTGAAAAGTAATTGTGCTCAGTCTTGCAAAAAGGGCGAAAGTGAATGGTTTGTGATTGGAATTCAATGAAATGAAGCAGCTAGTAGGCGACAGTCGTTACTGCGCTGCACATGCTCTTCAGAAAAGAAAGGGTTCTTCTTTGGAAGGGCTTTTCTTCCAACTTTTGGAAAAGGGAAGCACAAGAGCGAACCCAACACTCTCAGAATAATGTAGAAAGAAGCGGAGGTGAAGATGAGGAAAAGGGAAAGAAACCCTGTAATATATGTTGCCGGCGCTTTCATCGTGGCCAATATGGTCGTGGACAAGTCGTTGCAGACGTAAAGTTGCATCCACCTATGGTCGAAGTACAGTTTCTTTGCTGACACCGATCGTCACTTCCCTTGTTGCTTGGGCAATTTAGAACGGGATGATGTCATATGATAACGTCTCAGCCCAAGCAAGGCACCAGCGGACTCCCTCGATGAGAGTTCTAAAATGCGCTTGTCGTTAACTGTAGCTCATGAATGAATAAATAAGTCATAAAATCAAAATCGTGAGCCGCTCCTCTGTGTATGCCACGCCCTATTACCTTTACGGCTCGGTAACTCACAAAGGTATGCTAGCACATAGTCCCTTTATTTCTCTAGAGTGAAAGGTCACCCTTCCTAGTCCTTCCTAGTTTTCTATCCCTGTAGTTCAACATTTCCCAACGTTTGCAGACCCGTTTGGGTCCGTGGCGAGGCTTCAGGTGTTCCGAAAAACCATATCAGCCAACTTTTACAATACTTTATTCAAATTTAATTGGTCAGTACTAACTTTATGAAGGGGGTCCGCGCAGGTTCCCCCTATTCCGTAGGTTAAAAAAATAAAATCGAGAACCGCTGCTGCTGATAATTTGACCCATTCCGAGGTCATGCACATGAAAACTTAAGTTTTCAAGAACGGTGTAGCTCAAAAAACGCCGAACATGACAGATACATTTCCCCACTCTCCCTTTCCCCTCCCCAACTACCCGGTCTAAGTATACTTTCAATCATGATCGAGTTATGATGATTATGATCATGATCATGATCGAAAACCATATTTAGACCCACATAACTGCTAGCTCGATCATCATAACTCGATAGCCCTCCAGGGCCTCTATAACTGATCAATTTTTCATTCTTACCTCGTACACCGAAATCTTAATTGAGAGCGACATCTAACTTTACCACCGACAAATCCAGTCATCTTTGACCCTTTTCCTGGCCATCACAACCAAAGATCGGGTATCCAGATGGCTTTGTTCCTCACTTTTCCAGTTTCGAACAATGCTTGGGTACGCTTGTCACCCCATATTCTATTAAGAGCTGTTGTTTCATCAATCGAGTAAAACACCTTACACAAGGCCTAGGACCATCACAACTCTCTTCCATCTTCCAATCCTTTTTCACAAGAAAGACAAGAAGTCTCCGTCGGTAACTGCTGCGTCATGTCTCCAAATATTTGAGGTGGTAAAGTTAGAAATATACAATGGAGCAACTGTCCACGTGAAAGACACATGGGATAAATGAAGTTTAGTAACACTGTAAAAAATAATTCCGACTAAGGCATCGGAAACAGGGTTTCCGACTAATGTGCGGAGAAGCGGATTCCGGTTCATAGCGGAAACCACGTCTCATATACGTCAAACGAATACCACGTCTCATATACGTCAAACGAAAAACGCATAATTGACTGACGTCAACTATACGTTTTTCGAAAGAATCAGGGTGTCATATTTAAGTGGATATCGTAGGCTAGCGGGAGTCATCTATCGTTCGGGCTGGAAACTAAAGGTATCGGGTGGCTTCCTCGAGGTGGCAATACCGAAAGGTCTGAACGATCACGAAGGATAATTCGGTGAATATTCGAAATAGGCTTTTCTGGCGCGAACGAGGAAAAGGGTCGTTCGCTCGAACGTCGGAATTCGCATGTCGGTCCCTTAGACGTAATATTTTGTGAAAGAGGAAGAGGAGGGTAAAATTCCGAAAAAGAAGACGAAGTGGGCTTGCCGAAGAAATGCATGAAATATTTTCCGAGCATGAGGCGAAATCCGGGTTTATAGGTCCTTCGTCGGAAATTTTTACGAAGAATAATCGGAAATTCCCTAAATTTTTCTTATAGTGAAGGAGCCATCCTTGACGACAGACGACGACGGGGGGGGGGGGGGGGGGGGGGGGGGGGGGGGGGGGGGACACCACTGAGTTTGCCAAATGCCATCTAGGCGTTTTGAGAGCGAAATAAGCGGCCGGAAAATGAGAAACTTGGAGGTAGTCGATCCCAGAATGTTTTACGTTTGTGTTCCAGTGCTTTAAGGGGGGTGGGGGCGGAGCAGCCCGAAATAAAAACAATGCAACTTTTAAGCGTCGCACAATTTGTTTTGTTGATTTTTAAGCATCCATGAAAGTTGAATATTGAATAGGAATTGTTGCATTCCCGGTTTATGGTTATTCATGTTACATTAGACCTAATTGCTTCTTGAAAAACATGGGTTTAGATTTCGTGCTGTATATTTACAAATGTATTGCAGAACATTAGAATTCCCACACACCAGAAGGAAGAGTAAGAAGAAAGAGACGTTACATTTGTCCAAGATATGGATGACAAAGAAAGGTGGAGTCGATCTTGGATTTATGTGATTTGTTGTTGTTCCACAGTGCTAAAAGCATGAGGAAGTCTTGGTTTAAGAATCTGTTTCATGAAGGACCCCAAAATGAGTGGTGCTTTTGATGTTGGAAATTAGAAACCAACCAACTTTGTGATCACTTGACAACATTTGATCCCAGTCTCAAATTACGTATAATGCCACTATCCTGTGCACACAAACACGGGAATATAGTTTCTTACATTAAGAAAAAATTCTCTTTCACAAAATGAGGACGTTCCTAATAAAGCGATATTTGTTTTCAATTGAGTGGTTCTCTTTTCCTCTAATCGGGGATGATTTCTGTATTTCCATCAGGAATCTCCAACCTTTCGATTGTAGTTCTTGCGTCTATCTCTCAATCAAGGAAACAAGATGCGACGTGTCTAGACTCCTCACCGTAGGCACGGTCATGATATTGAGGACAGGACTTTGAGAAGATTGCGAAGCATCCCGACAGTCGGGTTGTTCGGGTGGAGGTCATCCTGAATCTTTTTTCTTCCATTTCACCTCCCTGCTTTATTGACACAATTTCCCCACGTTAATCCACTGATTTCGGGAGCCACTTTGTAAACCGCCGATTAATGAGGACTGGGGATAACGAAATCATTCATCTTTCGAATCTTTCTTTGATTCGGTGGAAAAATACGTTTATCCGCAATTCTCGTTTATTCCAAATAAACTGTTCCAAAAATGGTTCCCTAAACCTGAGGATTAACGAGAACAAACTGCATCAAAAATTTGCTTCTGCGAATGAAGCACAGCACCAAAAAACTATTAACCCTCATTTCGGAAAGCCAAAATCTGTCCTACTCTACCTATTCTCCTTTATTAAATTGATCTAAAATGTTAACCATTTTCATTCATATTTAAGAAGCACTTTCTGCTAACTGCAGATCAATGAGCGAACTTGGAAATTTTATTAAATCTGAAATCGGGTACATCGGAGCATATATAGGATTGTCAGGTTCATATTGTTGCCCTATGCTCAATGAACTAATTAGCATCCATAAATTAGGATTTATATTGCCATGACGTCGGTTTTTGTGCATGGGTTTCAACCGAGATCTGCCGTAGACCTTCAAAGGGATTATGTACAAGAATTGATCCATGCCCCCTCAGGATCTATAAGAAGGAGTGAGAATGATGAGAATTGCCCACTGATCACCTACAAGTGCAAGGTTGTGCGTTGTGACACCTATTGGGCGTGTTGTAGGCGCAGTTATACACGGTGGTATAACGCCAAAGGAGTGCCTCACCTAAGTGGGGCCAACTTTAGCCGTATATAACTTCGCTGTAGTAAGTCCGTTTAAAAAATTTAAATTATTTCCCTGATCAATTCAAGCCATGTCACTGGTAACAATCTCTAATTGCTGCATTGCTGCATGTTAAAAAGGTTTCCCATATTCGGTGCATAAATCTGCGGTTGGCAGAAAAGTGTACATAAAACATGTCAAATTTATAATTTAATTTTCTTGTGGGTACAGTCGTAAATACAGCTGCTTTTCATGAACGAAACGAGTGAAACTCCTGCTCCTCCGATGAAGACGAGTTGGTCAAATCTGCTACTTCTATGACCCCAACAGGATCTCGAAGCTTCCACAGAATCGTGGTGCGGATTCTTTACATTACAAATCACCTCCATGTTGACAAGTCAGCCTAACAACTCCTAGGTAGGAATAGATTGGACGGAAGTCCCCACCCTGTGTACGATGTTCATTTTGTGAGAGACGTAAGAGGAACTTGAGATTCGCTTTTCAATCCCATGCAAATACCCCATGTACATTGCAAGTCCGAACAATCACAAGAGTTTACGATCAAGTTTCTGAATAATAAAAACACCTGTATTATTAAATCATTTTATTATGGAAATACTGTATAATTTGCGAAATTGTGGACGCCATTATATTTTTTATTCTTTAAGGGCGCGGTGTTGCAGGGAATGATTGTGGACCTACAAGTTATTATTGACGAGAAATATAGATGAATTATATCAGTAAAAAATATCAACGCTATGAAAAAGTTTTACTATTGCCAAGCCACGATTCCTCACGATGTTCCTCTATATTCAAGTGCACAGTTATGAAAGATGACATTGGAGTCCTTCCTCGACGAACTGTAACCTGCTGGAGGTGAGAACCGCCGTCCATTCTCCTTTGATGATAATCATGTGTTCCGGGAGGTGGTGTTCGGAGTGCGATGGGGGTACTTTCATGGCTACCAGCAAACTGCCTTATTGTCACAAAGAGTTGGAATTTGTCCCTCAGGAAAAGTTGTATAGGTCGATATGGAATCAATATTCCTTGCCATTTGGCAAGGATTCCTACTCGAACTGGGTTTTACACAGATTTTATTTCTAGTCTACGCTACAAAATAGGTTCGACAGTAGTGATTCAAATAGAATAATAGAGCATGGCAGAATCTCTCCACACAACTTAGCGAATGTGAAAGCTTCAGTTCGTGAGATATGAATGAAAAACTCTTAGGAAAAGACAGAAAAAAGTTCTCACCCTCGATGGAGCACTGTTCACGTGTGGTCTCTTGATTGGCGGCAATCACGGCTACAACTTTGAAATTGGAAGGGGTTGCTCGGGCTTCAACCGTCCGCACGACCACATTCCAATTTCGTCCTTGCTATTTCTAAGACTTCCTTCCAGCTCCAACCAGCAAGGAACAGAATATGACTCCAACTAGATCCGCCTAAGTCCGGCTCCAACCGAGTAGAAATAGCAAGATTCGATTTGCAAACGCCCTAGCTCTCTGTCTGGCAGCAGCAGCAGCGAAGCCTGGAACACTTCACCTCCCTCTCACTTTGGAGACTCTGAAGAAGAGACACTGAAGTTGAGTTTATACATGGTATAGTGTTTCCTACGCCAGTCCATGTCGAGGCAAACTCAGACGCTGAATCGCCAGAAGAAATGAAGGTTGCTGGTAAAAGTAGTAACAAAGGATTCGGGAGGAGTGCCTAACCAGGTATCCCTCTTGACAGAGACATCATGAAAAGCCACAGGATCATGGGAAGATCACCCATCTGTCCTCACTAGTCACTGTCATCTTCCTTCATGTATGGGAAGAAAAGATGCAATCAATTCCAGCTCCTCCCAAGACAATAGTCTGATGCCTGAAAAGAGGATGGTGTTTCGGGTACAGTTGAGTAGGTTAATATATACGTATATACGTATCTAATATATATAGACGATCGTGACTGACTGACTGACTGACTGACGCTAATTCTAACCATGTTCCAGAAAGGTTAGAAATCTGAAACTTGGTACACATGTACCTTTTGGGGTGCAGAGTTCAGAAAAATTCCGACTTTGGAGGTACATGCCCTGGGGGTACACATTTTGGGGGTAGAAGTTTTTTTTAAATATACATCGTGATGGATAAGGATGTCATCGAAAAATGATACTGCATGTCACCGTTTCGGTGGTGTAGTGGTAGCACATCTAACCGATAATCGTGAGGCCAGGGTTCAATTCCCAATTGACGCACGCATAACAGCTGTGATGTTGATTTAAGGAAAAAGTCAACTATTGTTGTGCGTCTCCTCAGAGCGCAGCTATTCGGTGGGTCGTTTTTCCAAAAACATTTTTTTCTACCAACAAAAAGGGGAAACGTATAAGGCTGAAACTTGGTGGCATGGAATTCCCTGAGTCTACATTTCAGAAGAAAAAAAATTTTAGTTAAAACCCATCAGGGCATTTTTTCAGTCCCATTTTCCTGAATTTGTTTTTGATCCAACGAAACAGAAACATAAAACTTAAACATCCCTCAGAAGTTGTTTCATGGCTGAGTACAGGAAAAATCCTACTTTTGAAACATGTGTCCTTAGCGTAGATTATAGGAGGGAAGTATTTCAAAATGTATTCTC
>CAJPEV010001473.1:0-39024 GCA_905338385.1 Darwinula stevensoni
GTTCAGCATTAAAAATGCAAATTCTGTTGATATTCAATATAAAAAATTAATTGCAAGAAACATCTAATTGAATTGTGAGCTTTTGGTAACTGATATTAATGCAGGTGATGGGTTGATGGCACTATAACATATTACAAAGGCAGACTTTACCATGATATCCTTAAAAAAAGTAAGAAAGCAGATACAATGCACGCAGATAGTGGGAAGTGAACAACAAACATTTTAAGGCATAAGCATGAGGTGTGAGCTGCCGCGCCGCAGTGGTCTATATGGCATATGCAGTGTGAGCTACCATAAAGGCTTTTCCCAATATTTGTGATAGCCCTGAAAAGGGCTGTTTTGTTAGCCCTGAAAAGGACTGTTTCGTTCTTTTTTGTCATTAAGTTCAATTTCTGAATGTTAGCGCCATATCCCGCAAGAAGGTCTCGAATGTCTTCTCTGGATTCAATCCTCTCCACCATACCTTGATGGGGTACCGCTCCTTCATATCCTGGGTTGTGCCATGCATTTCTTTGAGCACCTTCAACTTCAGAGTAGTCCACAAAGACTCGATCAGCTGGGTGTGCGCACCGCTCTCTGGATCAACGAAGTTCTCCGAGTGGTTCACGGTTTCGTGAACGTACCCCAGCTGGTCGATGCCCTTGTATGCAGGCCATTCATCTGAATGGAGCGTTTTACCCAGCTCTACTTCTGCCTGTATGATGTCATGCAGTGTCTTCCGGTCCCACCGATTCACAACGAAGAATCGACGTTCCACGACGCCGCTGTCCAGCTTCGTGGCAAGTCCAAGGACCTTCAATGCGCCGTCTATAATTTCTCCTTCCCTCAGGAACGTCTGCAACCAGATCTACATCCTCGGAGCTCTCGTCGCCTGCCTCTGGCTCTCGATCTCCGAGTCTCATCCATTTGCACGATTCTTCCGGGTCCACATACGGGCAGGGACATCGCGACATAGGTTGAACCAGTCAACCACAGCCTGATGGCACAGTCCCATGGCGCTCTTTACCTGGATTTGGGACAGATTGTGGCACCAAAGGAATACAAATTTGGGACAGATTGTGGCACCAAAGGAATACAATCTCCAATATCTTACATATTGAAAGATTGCTGTGGGCACGACCCCTTATGTCCCTGTAGGCTAAGAAATCATTGCTGCGCCGTACGGATTGCATTCTTTGGCAGCCCTTCTTCGCGCACCGAAAGCAAACGTAGGAAGCCTCGCTGCCATCCGCCTTTCTCTTCTTTCGCGTGTAGAGCCTGGTCTCTCCTCCACAGCCTTCTCGAATGCAAGCGGGTGGGGTAGCTTCGTCGTCAAGAAGTCCGTGCTCCCTCAAATCCGGCAGCCGGCAGCACTCTTTTCGCTCCGGATAACGAAATGAAACTCCGTGAGCAACTAACTGTTCGCGAGAATTTGATGAGTTTATATACTTCATTCGCAGATAAGCGTGGAGAGCATTATGACTTCGGATTATCCGCAAGGGTAATCCGCAAGAAAGGACAACTGCTTGAGACATAATCTGCAAGCAAGGATTATGTCAGATTAGGCATACCCGCGCCAGGTAGGCCACCTTATTGCCAGTATTCCCCAAGTATGAGCTATATCAGTGCCATGAATTAGTGTGGTAGCTCACACCGCATATGCCGTATAGACCACTGCGGCGCGGTAGCTCACACCTCATACTTATGCCGAAAAGGTGCTCTTCATCAGGGAGAATTTGAAGTAAATAAAGCTATGCCGATGAATCTTCAATACGCTTTTATGCTAAAATATCGTATCGGCTATCAACTTCTAATATCGGAAAAATCGGTCAAATCCAGTATCGGTCGATCTCTGGTAATAGCAAGAAGAGACGCACGACCCAGAACAAATAGGATGGTAGTTAGACAATGAGTGAGGATCTCAGTAAGGAAGCACTGTGGACGCACGCGTACTTGAGATTCTCACTCAATGTCAAACTACCCTCGTATGTTCTTAAAAAAGAGCAAGGAGCAGCTTAGAATGAATGAGATGAACCGAGTGATAGGATTTCTAATTCAGGGGATTACTTTAACCCTTTCTGGCAAAGTGATTTCACTTTTTTTTTTAATCTTGAGTCACGGTGGTCTCTAGACCAAACCGCATATTTACCTATTGGGTAGTAGTGCCCTCTCTTAAACAAGATTTCAACAAAAAAAATACTCATGTATTTAATATTCTAATATGCCGATTTTTCCAGAAAATTTAATTACAACAAAAAATGTTGATATACGAACCTGAGAGGGTTAACTTACTTGTCTTGTAAATAAGAGCCAGAAAGAACTCGGTCACGTTTTCCATGAAAAGTCGGTAAAAAGATCCCCTCAACTCTCTCTTTGCATCTCGCTACTCTTCTTAAATCTGCCTTGACTCAGCTGAGAAGGAATGTGATATATTTTTTATTTAGTAAGAAAAAGTAACGATTCATGTAAAACAATTTTTCAAAGATCACATTGAAATTGAAGTCCACCCTGTGAAATGAACCTAAGTAACACATGAACGTTCAGGAGGACGTTCAACCCGGCTCAAACAGGTTCTTTGACGTTCAAGGTTCAGGGATGAGCAGCTTTTGGACGCTCAATTAAAGTGCTGCATAATCACCAATATATGACGTTCGAAGGACGTTCGTTGAAGGTTAAAGAGGCGTTTACCTTGAGCGTAGCTGTGCTATCCATCTGAAAGTGGCTAGAAACCCAAAAATGGTTCGCACAATTGACACTAGATGACGCCAAAGTAGCAGCTATTGCATGTCAGTACCCCATAATGCTGGAATTAGTTCCCAATACTTTCCTTGCGGTGTCCGATCTTTTCCCCCGCAGACACCACAGAGGATGGCATGTGAATTCTCCAACAAGTCGGTCTTGTGAGGTAACCCAGTCCAAGGAGTCTCCAGAAAACTCTTACCCGGATGATGGAGGGAAGATGGTTCGATTTGTAAGGTGATTTATTAGGTAGTACCGCAGGACGCATGAAAGGATGATCATCCATATTATCGCTCCTCATTAAATACAAGTCAGTGTGGAGAGTGCCTAATTTCTGTAAGGGATATAGATGCACAATCAATAGAGAATATTCTGTTCGCTAACTCTTTCTTTACACGCATCACCGGCGCAGCGGAGGAACTGCTCATCTGATAGATATACTGTATTAGAGAGAGTTCTGCACTTGGGAGAAGATTCTCACTCACACGCTAAGATCGGGACACTATCATTCCCAAATGAGGAAAGGTAGTACTTCCAATTAGAACTGTTGGTGACGCAATAGCTTATGACCCCTGTCACGGGAGCAGGTCTTTACTTGGGACGAATGCAACCCATGGGATGCTGTTTGGGAATATTCAATTTACGTCTCGGATGAACGTTCAGGGAATGCATCATTTGGACTGTTTGTGATCGCTCTAAATTCCGAACATTTGAACAGTCAAGGAACGTTCCCGATGACGTTCATGGAACGTTGGCAACACATCGAATGAAATTTTCATTGAACATTCATTGATCGTTCTGGTGCTGCTTGGGTAATTTCAATGAATATTCAATGAACATTTCATTCAATGTGTTGCCAACGTTCCATGAACGTCATCGGGAACGTTCCTTGACTGTTCAAATGTTCGGAATTTAGAGCGATCAAAAACAGTTATAATTATGTTTTCCTTGAACGTTCATCTAGGATGTGAATTGAATGTTCCAAAGCAGCACCAAAATGTTTAAAGAACTTTCTCTTTTAGGATTCATCCAACAAGCAATCAACATCTTGGAAACGATCTCTTCATGATTTAAATTGTATCGAGCCCAAATACAGCTTGGTCCCCATGCCAGGGGCCATCGTGCAGCCTCGCCTCGCTAAGTCTGATCGGGAGTGCTACCATCTTTAGTGCAGGAAGTTAGAATTCCTTAGAATTCCTTCACACATCCTTGTAAGACTTAAACATCCTTCTCAGGAACAGAACCCTTCTGATATTTCCATCAGCTAGCAGTTCTTTTCCTTCTGCGGCGTTGCGTGTCGTAATAAAGCTATTGTGTTGAGTCTTCACAGCCGAAGCTATCTCCTCTTAAGGAGTTCGCTCTCAGTTCTCCATAAAAGCGATGATATGCACTGATGAGCTTCCCGCAGAGTCAGGTTGGAAGTTGAACCAACCTCTCTCTATCCTCCGAATCAGAGTTTCCTGGAGACACCTTGGACTGGGTTTCCTCTTCAGAGGAATGTGTTGATGAATTAAAATGCCTTCCCTGTGGTGTCGAGGGGAAAAGATCAGGTATCGTGTGAAAAGAAACGGGGACTGATTCCAGATGTATCCGGTATTACTCGCTATAGCGGCTATTCTGGCGTTATCTCGCTTCGGTTGTGCGAACCTTTATTTGTTCGAGCCACTGTCAGATGGCTGGCCTGCTGCCCCGACCAAGTAATACAGATGCATTGATGTCAAATGCATATAGCAGAATTTTTCCAAATAACACTTGAGAACACTTAACCAAAATGCAAACGATAGAGAAGCAGTTTTCACTGTGGAAATTTGACAGAAAAAATGACACGGTTCGGCTTTACTCTTCAACTGATCAGCTATGTAGAGAAAGTCTTTTGCATATCAACGTAAGAGGGGATCTCTGTCCTTGAATATGACATCGAATTCAATATGGAAAGGCAGGGGTCGGTAACCTTGCCCTAATTGCGGGCCGGATTAACACGGCTCGGCCCTATGGCGGACCGGAGTGCATAATTGATTGTGGTGCTGATCTGCCCGGAGGAGGGAGTATGAAGTTTTGCAAAGAATAAATGAAATATAAAATAAATCTCTTTTCTTTGCGCGCTTGTCGGGCCGGATGAAATCCTTTCGCTGGTCGTAGGTTGCCGATCCCTAAGGTAGGCTACATGAATAGGAAATAAATTTAAAATTCACCACCAATAGACTCTCCTTCCAGCAAACTATCCCGTGTTCGGAGCTATCCACTAGATCAGTGGTTAGGAACCTTTCTGGCCGTGTGGGTCAAGCTAAGATTGAGACAAGATCTCGTGAGCCAAAGATTTTCAAAACAAATGTTTCCTGAAGTTGGCGACAAACATATGCATTATTTGATGCATGAGAAAAATGAGGAGGAACCATGATTTTTAGCCATGATGATGAATGATGAATTGATGATGATGAATTTAGATGAATAAATGGATGAATGAAAATGAATGCTAAGCTGTAGCCAGCCTCAAAAGGGTATTTCCATGAACCATTACTAAAATTACAATTCGGCATCTCTTCAGCATTTATATGAACGACCCTAAGCCAGAGATTTGGAGCTGTGCATGGCTCTATTTAAGAGAGCCAATCGCGGATGGGGATTCATATCCAGAGTTTCTTGCGACGGCTCTCAAAATATTCTCTGTATTTTCCCTCTTGTCATTCATTTCTTTTATGAGACACATAGTTGAAACTTAGGTTCTCTAAGTTTCAACTATGTGTTGTCGCTGTACATGCTATGTGTTGTGCTGTACCTCGCTGTACTTTCCGGTCATGTCTATGCCCAATATGAAGCTCATACCGTAAAAGGGATTTCCGCCATTGTCATCCGACATTTTTGTTGGATTTTACTGAGGCAAATCGGATAAGGATAACTTTTGTCCTTCAGAAGCGCCATGAAGAATAGAATGGAAATCAAACGGTGCCTTTACTGAGAGCCCCAAAGCTGCTCATCCGTGAACATTGAACGTTCCAAAACCTCTTTGAACACAGTTTGAACGTCTTCGAGAACGTTCATGCATTCGTTAGGTAGGTAATTGCCCTTATTCATAGGTGGTATTTACAAAAGAAAATGGCAAGCTTATTGTGTTTTAGACTTGAATTTCTTGTAGGCGAAGTGTTAATCCTCTCCATGGGTCAAGCACATTGTATTGCTCCAAGGCAAAAGAGATACGATGTTGCAAGCAATGCAAGTTCAGAGTCCGACGGAGAGGCCCACGATTTTGTCGGTAAAATAACCTAGATACAAAGCCTTCAGAGCAGATCGCTAATATCCAACTGACGTTATCTGCGCCACGTGTGACACCATTTAAGGCACGATGCCAGCATCATTAAACAGGATTCCTCAATAAAAGCGGATTGGAGATGAAGGCGCTGCTCCAATCCTGAGAGGGCAGCCTTGAGGATCGTATGCACTCGCCTCGTTGCTCGGGATGCGCCCCTCCGAGCTGTATACGCTCGTTGGTTCTAACCTCCTGCGTCCAATCGCTTGACGCCGCGTGATTTCATGCATATTCGTGAAAAGCTGCCGTGTTTCGAGAAGGTTAGGACGGAAAGGGGTTCAGAAACGGCTCCCCAGCGCAAATATTCTTGTCGATTTCTGCCTCACTGAATTCATGTCTAATCAATGGAGGTCTCCTGGCCTCTGGCCAAATTAATTAAAAATATGTACCAGCCAAGCAGTACAATGAGATGATCCCACATCTGCCTCTCTCGGGAGCAGGTGATGGCATGCCGTCAGACGAGATGAGACTGGGTGACCCTCGTGGAACAGGCGAGCCTCCGACCAGCCACTGCGACTTGCGCCTCCCTTGCGCCAGCGCAGCGAACCATTCTCATTCAGAAATTTATTGTGGCTCTACATATTTTCCAGTTAAGCCTTTAACTGCTAATGTTCTGTTTAAGGTGTTAATGTCAAAATACATCAACTTCCCTTTTTCTCAGTGATTTTTTGAAATTTTTCGTCGTGCAAAAAAAAATTATACCTTGCCAATTGCCTCCTAAGATCTGGGTGGTATGTACACCAGCCAAATCGAGGTTTAATTTTTCTGAATCTAAGGTAGTTAGACAACGTATGGTTTTAAACGAAACGTCCATATACCGAATTAAAGTAGAGACATACTCCTATGCCAAATTTCACTATACAACTCTTCATAGTTTCTGAAAATTCATTGAACGTACATCCATCCATCCAATAAAATAAAACCTAACCTGCCCGCTTTCCTTTGGACGCCTTTCCTTTTCCTTGCAGAAAATGTGAAGAATCCGTAGTACACGGTGTTTCAAAGAAAACTGTGCCAAATCAATTTTTTTATAGTATAGATGTAGATTGTACAATACATTTTATTCAATTGGCCCAATATATAAACTCCGCATGAGAATAGATATAAGAAAGTATGTGTCGAATTTGAAGGAAATCAACACCTCTTGCTACAAGCCACACCGGTTCAAACTTGGAAGGATAAAAAATGCCCCGGGCATCCCCCCCCCCCGACGCGTCTAGCCCAGCCGGTGCAGCGAGCGTCCGTGCGGGCCATACCGAGCAGCCAAGGAGGCAGACGATCTGCTTCTTTTCTCTGCGTCATCTGCTCTGTGTCTTTTATTTCATCTCTTTGCTTTTCCTTGCTTTGCGGTTGATACCTCTTCCTTCTTAATTATGTCGTCACGCTCCTCAATGAAGGAGGATAGACAAGCTACTAGCACATCGGCTGCCATGTGCATAACCAATGATACATTCTCATTATATTTTCCAAGCGACAACAGTTCCTAGCTGACAGGCAGAGAAGGAAAACCTACTCGATGATTGGCACATGGAACTATTTGCATATTCATATATTGACTTGGATTCGTCACAGAAAATTTTAATAATGATAACCTCATTAAAATTCAGGGTAAAAGAAACATACATGCGACTCTAGTAAAACAAATTTATTTCACATTCATAGGCATATTCATAAATTATGAATGGGCACGTTTAGGGATACTGTGAGCTCTGGTGAAAAGAATCTACTTATTTCTCACCTTGCGACATTTAGTGGTAGTCACAAATATATATTTTTAGCAGCAATACTTACTGATATTGAACAAATAGCAACGATGGGTGAGAATCTACTAATATTGCACGGAACTGAAGCAAGATGCTTTGGCCCTGGCCTGGTGAACAGCTGAGAATAACCGACGCATCAAAAAACAACGAGGCAGCTAAAGCTCTATCTGCCGTCTAGGAAGTAGAAGTAGCCTCCATTGACGAACCACTACTGCTGCATTTGGCTCATATTCTGTCGGTACCAAGTGTATCACCGATGAACAACGCTTTTCTCAGTAGCTAATGGCTACTGGATATTATGCATCACCGTAAAACGCTAATAATAAAAAAAGCTTCTTAACCCATCAGGGTTAGAAGCATTTTTTTAAGCTTCATAACTCTAGTGGGCTAAGAAGCTTAACCCTGGCATACTGGGGACTCGGCACGATGATGGAATCGCGAAAAATGACTTGGCAGCCAACGTGTTAAGGGTTTACGGGGGTGCTAACGGTTACAGTTCTCGCCGTTTCTTGAAAGAATTTCCTAAGAATTGGACAAGAAGTAACCTGGGCGAAAGGAATCAAAGATGCCGGCACGATTAAAAGAAAGGCAGTAGACCACGCTCGGCACGAAGGGAGATATCTGAAGACTATTAGCACATTCGATTCACTGTCCACCGAATGATCACCTGTGAGGGTCTATCTTAGGGTTTTCGGGACATTTCGGTGCGGACGTGTGACATTAGCCCTTCCTGGAGTTTCTCAGACCATCTCGACTCAGATATCTGTGGATGGACTGTCTCGGAAATGCAAATGCATGTGGGATATCATCCCATTAATTCAGGGATGTCCGTGACCGCTATGTCCATATTGAACCACATTGATGACCGCCGCTAACCAGTTTCATTCTCGCCTCATCCTCATGAACTCCGTACAAAAATGCATCATGCGTTTAAAAAAAAATACCCTGCCACCGAAACGAAAGCAGAAGCAGTCGTGAATCCGACTTAACCCCAGCTAAATATCCGGCAACCGTGGTTGATGGGACCGGGGCCCGTCCGATAAGCTTAAAGATGAGACTGGAGCCTGCCCGATAAGCCTTTGGGCTTAAGGCTTATCAAGCGGGCTTCAGTCACTTCAATTAATTTCAATCTTCACGGCGAAATAGTGCATCGCCAACAACGGAAAGGGCTCTACAAGTTCATATCATTATTCTAGTGGAGCTATCTCCTCAATAACACTCCTGGAAGGGCTACCCAGGGGAGGGGGGAGGGGGAGAAAGAGAAAAAAAAAATACTGCATGAAATTCACATCTACGAAAGACGAGATTCTGCGATCTCTCCAACTTCAAATGGAGATGGAGCTTCAAATTTGCTGGACCGATTCTGTGTTCTGGGGGTAAGAAGCAAGCCCGATTTCGTTCCTCCAGATGCTCTCAGAGAGGAACAAGAGGAAGTGGAATTTTGTATTAGATAATAACTGGAAGGGGTCAAATAAAGGAATATAGACGCCTCAGCGCCTACTGATTCCGGAATGGCAACAGCGCAATGCTTGCTTCGGAGAACGCGAAAGCCATTTTGAGCATGAGCCGTGGCCGAATTATGTCTTTCAGTTTCGGCGAGAGCCTTCCATGTTATCGTCAAAAACGAATCGGCACAGTTTCTTTTAAAATACCATGTAGTTCTGTGAATCGATCGAAATGCAAGCAAGGTCTGAAACTACGAACACCATCCTTACCTTCATATTTTATTAAGCCTTCATTCGATAAAGGCGAAAGCGGCAACTAATTGTCTTTTCCTGCTTTCTGATTCTTGCAAGGCGCTACTGAAAAAAAAAGGTCCCGATGCCTGTGAAAGTTGGCATGCAAGATACGAATCGAATTCGTTTTCAGCCATGTTCGTGGAAAAGCAGGCGTTTCATATCAAAATTTCGTTGATAAAAAAAATTGTGATACTCAAAATTTCACATTTTATCACATTGGAATTGGATCCTGGAAGAACCGCTTCCTCCCTTCTTTTTCACCTTGTACCAACCCAACGCTTTCTCGGTTCGTCTTTCGCTTGAGAAAACGTAACGGAAAAGTTCATTTTGGCGGTCGAGAATCAGTGTTTGTTCCATTTGCGATGAGAATTTCTTTAATGAGAAGCCACTACTGGATCAATTATTTCCAATTCCGTCACGCTCTCTCATCGTCGTTCTTGCTCTTCTGCATGCTAGTAGTCGTTTAGAAGTGCATGCTAGTAGTCGAAGCATGTGTGGCGGTCGGTCGGTCGAAAATCCACTTCCTGGGTACGAAAAAACCGGTAGCCGCCCACAAGCGTTTGATTTATTGAACCACATATCAAGAGAAGTACTGGCGAGTACCGAGGGTCCAGACGCCCCGACGCAACACAGTTACGTCTTCTCCAGCGTGGAAACGAAAGGGAAAGGAACGAAGGAAAGGGAGGGTGAGAGTCCTTTGTACTGGAAAAAATAACAAGGAGAGAAAAAGGAAGGGGGTCGATCACCCGCCCGAGAGGCACATTGACCCAGAGTACTTCCAAGGGTACTTCGCAGTCCAGGTCTGTCCCCGCCGACACACATGCCCCCTCTCCCCCCCTCACCCCCCCTCTCCCTCCTCGTCCCCAGCCTTCACGCAGAAAAAGCAGCCAGACCGGGTTTTTTCCCATGCACTGTACCGTGCAGTCTGGGCGACAAGCGCCGATGAGCCTCATTCGAGCCACGTGGAATCGAGTCCCTTGACTCGAATGCAGGCCCGAGGGTAGATCACTAATAAGTACTGGCGCTCTCCACGTGTCTGGCTCCGCGCCACCATCCCGAATGAAGAGCAATCGGTTCATTGGCACTTGGAATCTCTTTCGCTCTTCCTCGTCCCACTTCCGCCTCGCCTCGCTCGACGACCTTGGCTCTCCGCCTTTTTTTTCTTCGGGACTCGGGGAACCTAAATCGCGATGGTCCGCCCGGGTAAAAGCGGCGTAAGAACCGAGGCGAAGTTCAGGAATTCCAAACATCGTATTACAATTTAAAGGAGTGCGTGCGTGCCTCGTTCGAATCCTCGTAAAACGAACCTTTGAGGATTTATGAATAAAATGACCGAGGGCAGGTAGGCATATCTTAAATTATCGTGCTAATAACGTTCTTATGCTCTAAGTACTAGATGGAAGACTTCGGATTTATGATGCAAATAAGATATATCAGAAATGGTAATAAAATTGGAAAAATGGCGCATATCGTTCATGCAAAAAAAAAGAGACAAATAGAAGGCTGATTTATTGCACTAAATCGATGCTTTCAAAACGGCAGGTCATTTGAGTGCATTCCGAAATTGATATTCAGGAGCGAAGGAAGGGGGAAGGAATACGAAAAGAGGGAAACGAGAAAACGGAAGAGGAGGAAAAAGAAGGAGAGAGAGAGAGGGGCGGCGCGAAGTGTGTATAAAAAGGAGAGGGAACCGGAGAAGCCGTACCAGTACCAGTACTAGTACCAGTCCCTGTTCGGAAACGAGCTCCTCGCGAGGGAGTGCCGCTGGAAATGCACAACCCAAAGAGCTACGCCAAGGCGAACGCGCTGCAGCGACGCGACGCGAAATTCGCGCTGGCCATGTGGAAGCCCCTGTGCTGGGATGTCCCCGGGGATGTCCTCGACCTCGGATGCGGGCCGGGTGATGTCACCGTCGATCTTCTGCGACCGAGTGTTCCCAGGTGTGCCGTCGTTTGAGATCGTCTGTGCCGTGTTCAGGTTCTTTTTCCGGGATTTTTATTATTATTATTATTCGTGGATTTGGTGTTGGATTAAGTTTGGTAGAATGTCGGGACGGTTTCATCCTAGTGGACGAATTTAACATTTTTTCTACGTACGCATTCCCCATTCCTATACTTCGCGGGTTTTTTTTTAAACTTTATTATATCAACCGGTATGTACAGTAGATCGGAATAAATAAATACAAATTAGGAGAGTCGATTGAAATCAAGACTTGGAAACTCGTTGCTCGACCGGTTCCCGTGCTGGTTTCCGACCGTGTCGCATCGTCGGGGCACGACGAGATCGAGAGATGGGAGTTTGGGGGTCCTGGCACGAATCTAACGACATAGTTGGCACGAGGTGCCCCACGCGTACTGGTCCCGGTACTCGTCTCGCGAGGCACGGACCCGAAGACCCTGTCCTTGACACAGTGACAGGAACCACAATAAACACCGTCGACCGTGAAGAATCCGGCTCCTCTTTCACCACGCTTGGGGGCTCGTCGTGCCGGGGGGTAAAAGGGGGAGGGGGGAGGGGGGGGAGGGGGGCGGGCCTTCGTCAAGGCCCAAGCACTTTCTAAAACCACCTGCCAATTTTTAGCATTTCCTCTCGGTGCTCACCTCCAGGAACGGGTTCCATAAATCCCGTTTTTCAGCCGCGAGGCACATCATTCAAGGTCACGCTATCATCCCCGACACTGTTACATAAAAAAGAAGCATGTAATGGACTCGTGCATACGAGATGTATGAGCATGAGCATGAGCATATGAGCATATGAGCATGAGCATATGAGCATGCTTAAAATACTATGCTAGGAAAGGAGTTTTAAAAACCAGGGACGGAACGCGGCTCCGGTCTACGTCCCGGTAACTGAAACCAAATGCGAAGTTCAACCCTTCGAGGAGTATGAACGCATGTATGCGAACCTCAGGTTTGGTGATAAATAAATAAATAAATAAAATAATTAGTTAATTAATCTTTAAAAAAAAATAGATGATCCTCCCAGAGTAGGCACGTACATTTATGTTTTCACATTTTGAATTCACGGTGTGCAGACATGTATTTCATACCCTTGCCTTATGCGAAACTGAAATGAATGTCGAGGCAAGCATTCATGTAATATGTGACTTTTGATCCAAATTTCATTTTCCCCGTCTTTGCTTTCTAACTCACTCCCACAGGGGGATGTCTATCCACCCCACCTCACTCCACCAAGCAGTGGCATAGCGGGGGGAGGGTGGGGGTGGGGGTGGGGGGTGGGTGGGGGATTGAGATGTAGTGCGGGCCAAGACCCGTCCACGCGGAAGTCCTTTTTTTTCTCCGCTCTAAGTCCATGGGATGGAGGTCTAGGGAGGCCGCAAAGCCCGCAGGGCGACTCGGTGGAGAGGTCGTGCGGGCCGGGTCCAAGCTCTGGCCCGCCCGTATTTCTTTTCCCCGCTCTCAGGCCCGTGAGTAAAAATGTCTAAAATATAGGGTGATTCAAAAGTCACCTACTTTTTTTTGGTGCTGTATATGGTATCAATCGATTTGTCTGCTTCTCCTGAGCAGTTTGGTTTAATATCAGTGTGGGGCGAAAGATACTTCAGAAGGAACGACCGATAAAGAGTCATAATTAGGGTAACATTACTTGAATCTTGGGTCACTTCACACCAAATCGACCAGATGAGCTCAACCATCTTCGATTTTAACAAAAATCGGTATGCATGTAGAGGAATTGATTATAAGAAAATAAATTCCAGAGTTTTTTTTTATCTCCCTCCGATCTCGAGATATATGCCCAGGCGCCAGGAGCCAAAAATAAGTGACACTCAAATTTGTCACTTATTTTTGGCTCCTGGCGCCTATATGTACTGGAATAGTGAGACTATTTTTGCTATAGCTTCTCTTCTATTCGAGATGAAAAGCTTCGTTATGGTGTCATTTTAATTGTGAAACTGCCGTCTTTAGATTGTTCTACGCTCCGAAGCTAAAACAAGAACTTCCACTTTATCGAACAGTTTGATTAAGTTCAGTGGAAGATATCTACACTTGCCATGGTTGAAACTCGTGGTTTCAATACTCGATTCCGAGTGTTTTTATGCCCTTTCTAACGATACCAAATTTGATATTAACACGCAATTGCCTCATGAGATATAATCATTTGGAATAATCGGAAGGAACATCGTACAGCACAACAGCGCACATTCCCTTGGCTCCAAGCGTAGCCCTCTGCACGTGGGAATGATTAGCGTGATCGGTTGGGTCCCGGCGTGGAGGTCCCCAGGCATATAGCCCGGGGCAAGTTGCCTCTTTTGCCCTCCCACTCTCCGTGTGTCTGCTATGAACTCCTTGCTCGTGCGACTATAGTAAGATGGCGGCCGCGCCTGGAGGGGTTCAGCGCCTCGCGCCATAGGGGAGCCCTCTCCGTTTAAACTCTCCATGGTTACAGTCTGTCCTTGCTCTTCCGGATGGAATCAGATGTGCTACAAGACGAGTTGAAAGCTGGAGAATATGCCACTAGACCCAAGGCGGGGAAGGCCGAAGTATGGAGACATGCCGATTTCAGGAAATTTTAATTCAGGGAACTGGGGAAGTTATTACTGGTCATGTCCAGTGTCGCATCTGCAACGCTTTCTTTGCTAATGTTGGGAAAATATATATATATTAACGTTATTTTTGCGGGCCGGAACCGGGCTTGGACCAGAGGAGGAGGAACGCTAGTCAAACTGGTGCGGCCTCAGGTTGAAAGAGGAGTAACGCCAGATTCGCAGGGGTGGGCTCAGGCCGATGTAAGCTGGTACGGGCCGGGCTCGGGCCTGAAAATCTCGGCCCACCTCATCTCTAGGGGGGAGGGGGGTACGTGCTTCCCCCCCCCCCCCCAACACTTTTCAAGAAAAGAAACCAAAAACAAAGACCCATGAAATGCATGATACCAGTATCCTAGAGTTCCCGTGCCCCCCTCCCACTTTTTCCATCCATGCTACGCTTATGCCTCAAAGGGTTAAAGCTCGGTCAACCCGGAAGTACTAAAAAGGGTAGAGATGGGTTGCAGTCGCAAGTAAGAAGGCCTGTTATTAATCGCGGTCGAGACGAAAGCTTCTTCCCCACTCCCACACAAAAAATAATAATTCCAAGAGCGAGCATATATGTCAACTAGGGTCATTCGTCACTCCGGTTCTTACACAGCTCCGCAATGAAAGCCTCTTGATGGAGTTTCACAATGCCCTCCCATTCCTCCCCCATAGCGAGAGGAAGATCGTGGGTGTGGACCAGGCGAGAGAGATGGTGGCCTATGCCAATGACAGATGGGGAAAGGAGGCTCGTCAGGAGCTCAACGTGGACTTCCTTCACATTCCGGCCCTGGCAGGGCCTCCGGATGAGGACCTCGATGACCTCGAAAACCTGGAAAGACCGGAACCTTTTCCCTGCTACTTTGCCAAGGCTTTCAGCTTCTTTGCCCTTCACTGGGCTCCTGACATCCCGTATGAATTTTCTTGTTACTAATAACACTCGGATTTTGAACGTACGCGGGAAATATAAATGATTTTAAATGGATTTTCAATTTTATTAATGTCCTTTTTTAAACAAATATTTTAAAAATTATCGATCTGGGTTTTCGCCCCCTTCATTTCTCGGTAATGAGGTAACATGTATCCATCTACGTGACAGATCGCTGTTAAGAACGCTGAAGATAGTGCGAAGAAGCTTGGTGGGAGGAGGAGAAGCGAAGCTGGTTCTTCTGGCCCATTGCCCAGTCTTCTCTGTGTACAAGGACCTCTCTTCCACGCTCCAGGTTCGGTCTTTTCCATTGCCTACCGAGCGAAGTCGTTTCGCATCGTCGGGTGTAACGAGCCCCGCCAGATTCCGATCGTAAAATTGCATGTTTTTTCCGGGTGTGTCGAAGCGCTCCGGCATAATCTCGCGGCATGCCCTCTCCGACGATGCAGGGTTGGGAGAAGTTCATAGGTCCGTACCACGACTCACCGGACCCGGAGGAAGAATTTCGAGGCCATCTGTTAGAGGCGGGGTTCCTGGACCCTCAAGTCGAGCTCATTAATCGTCACATCACCTACCCCAACATTCTCTTCCTTTCGAGTAAGTTTCACTAACACTTTAAGCAGGGGACGACACACTGAGCGTGGGTATCGGTTTTCTGGAGGATGTAGGACTAGTCAACAATCGATGCAACTTCTTTTTTCCTGCGGAAGGAAATTCCTCTATGCATATCCGCTCACATATTGAACGGAAATATACAGTAGATCTTCCGTTCAAAGCTGTGAGAAAATCGACCTGAAAACCGGGAGAGGAAAGGAAGGAAAGGACTGGATTTCCATCCATTTCACACCTTCACTCGGCTCACTCTCGATATCTCTCCAGGGGGACCAAAGCCCTCCCTCATATTTTCACGAGAACGGACGAGATGGAGATTCTCGGTCTCCATCTCCGCCTCGAGTCGCTTTCCCCTCATTTGTAGCTCGGGCCCAGAACTTCTCGAGAGGTCGAAGCCGAGACGAGGGAAAGAGCTTTGCCTCCGCGGTCACACCGGCGAGTCCCTCCACCCTAACAGCTCTGTGTAGCCGGACCGGGAGGTCATCAGATCACCTTAAAAGTCGTGTATCACACCTTATCGCGGCTTCGAGCTACGGGCGAAATCATCAAGCGAGGCAGGACTGAATCATTCACTGGCGTCACGTCGCACCATATAATATGCACAGGTTAGACAGTAGTAAATAAACACACACTGAGTTTCAAAAAGGCATTCCAGGGAACATGAACACATGATTGGTAACTGTAAGAACAAGTACACGGCAAAGGAAGTATTAACCCTACTAGTGTCTCATTAGTGCTGCACGCAGTTCCAGAAAAACCTATGCTTTCAAACTTGAGCGTCTACTTCTGTCTAGTCTGTGTACATAAATAAGGCGATGCTGCTCATAGAATCCACTGCGAAACGTTGAGCGCCCCATCTTGCTTCGGTAGGGAGTGAATTCCACGTATAATCACGCGTATTCTGGTATTGTTTGCTTCTCAAGTCCACTCCCATTGCGATGAAACCCAGGTTTCCCAGATATCTCCTAAACGGAAGGATGGAGCTTTACCGATAACTGGGAGAAAGAGAGCAAAGTCTACCGAGAAGCATGTCGCACCATTTTGGGTGCCACTTATTATGGTTACTGGAGTTTTATTTTTTTACCCAGTAGAACGCCATGACATCGTGCTGCAGGCATACCTGATTTGAGCTCGGTATCTCTGGCCATACCAGATGTGGCATCGAGCTCACACCCCCTTGTAAAAACATGAAATGTTAAGAGTCCTCCTCCGACATAGCTCCATTTTTTTCATGATTCTTCCTCTCCTCTGCGAACCAAGCCGCCCCATCGATCCCTATAAGAGTTTCGTCAACGCCGTTCTTGCAATGATCTGAAAGAGCGGTTGGAAACAAAAGCCTGCAGGCCTGTGTAGCAACAGGAATGTGCAAGTAACAGTTTCTCACTCTTAAATGTAGCTCGCTACAAGTAAAAGTTACTTTTAAGAAAAGTACCTCGCGACAAGTTACTTTCAAGGTACTTTCTGCGGCTGTCAAATGAAATTCAATCATATGTCCTGGAAAAGCAAGATCCAATGTCAAATATTCCACTGCTCTTTTTCAGTTGGTCCATGCCCTCCATAATTCTCTCCATCTTAAAACGTTATTAAAGCGATGTTGCTGCTCTGAGACTTGGTTGTGCGCCTGCATTAATGTCGAGAGCAGACTCAACCCCGTGGAAGTGCGAATAGCTGCAAAGTTTGTCTTCCATTTGGAAACAAGACACCACGTATAATGTGATGAATTCCATGAAGCAACTAAATGGATACATAATTGGTTCGGTAATAGTCACGTCACGAATTTATAAATAACGGCAATGTCGCTTCTTTTCTGCAACTACTTGCAAAAAAATCTCAAATTGTAACTAATAGGACTTCGTTATATCTGATGAACAAAAATGATCGATAGAAGCTTGAAAGTGTGACTGCACATTCCAATACGAAAAATTTTACTGGATTCTTATTACTATTCTTATTACTCGCCATCGGAGACGTAGCCCATGAAAGAAGCAAAATTTAGGGTGCAGTCTACTCATGAGGTCGTCACTCACAAAATGGATGAATGACAATTAGCAGGCCCAAAACGCGTGACTCTTACAGACGTCACCGATTATCGCAAGTGTTTCCGCGTCCGATGGTTAAAGCGGTTACCGGTAGCTACCAAGGAGACACAAAAATCAATCTTGGGGAGAGGTCACTGGGTCTGGCTTTTATGACAAATGGTCCTTTCTTCAATATGAACAGAGGCCATGGAGGCAGTGAACCCATTCCTAGACCTGAGCGAGGGTCCTTGTTCCAAGGAGATTCTGGATATGTGCGTGGATGAGATCCAGAAATACACCGTGAAAAGGAGTGACGGCTCCCTCTCGGGCGAATACACCCTGCTCATTGCCACGGCGTCTGCTCCACATCACAATGGAGGGCGGTAATGAAAGATGAAAACACTCAGGACGTCTTCGAAAGGGCAGAGGCTGGGGATATGGCGGATGGATCATCAGAGAGTCTTATCTGTGATGCTTCACGTGTTCATGCTTGTTTGTTTCTTTTTTTTTTACGAGACGTCAAACATAGATTCAAGCTTGAAATGAATACACCAGAACGTGCTAGTTATGAGGTCTATTATCTTTCAACAGGAAACTTCAACAACCTTTGCGAGGAAAATAATTTTTTCTTCTCATGTCTTAAATAGCATCAGCGTTACAAGGGTGGCCCATTTTCTTCTTCCTTCTATTTAATCCTGGGAATAAGCTCACTTGAGTGAAGTGAACAGAGCATAGAATCATCATGGAAACCACTCCCGATTCGGAATCATTGCTCACGCAGTATCACAATGGTCTTGCGAGAAAGGAAACGAGACATGGCCGCTGCCAGAAAGGACATCACTAGCTGAAAATCACAAAGCTATTGGAATCCAGTGCAGACATGCAATGCAACAACCCTTGTCTCTCTCACACAGATTAAAAAGCAGCATCCCTTTATGTCCTATATGGCCACCCTGTACAATAAAGGAGTGACGTAATCAGAGTCAAAGAGACAGTGGAGTCATCTATCAGAGGTCTGACTGGCTTTGGCTTGGATTACTTTTCATCCATGCTTTCCACTCACACACCCCCAATCGAGGAAATGCTCTCCTATATCCGAATAAATACATTGAAGGCTGAGAAAAACAAATGATAAATTAAGTGTCAAGGCTACCAGAAGAAGTATGCAGAACATCCACAATCAGGGTCTTCAAATAGGCCTACTTGAATAGTTAAATTCCCTTCCCTGTTCTTTTGCCTCCAAGAGTTTGCAACAAAGGAAATAAATAAGATCACCGAGACTCAAGGGGGCAGAGCGTGCAAAAAACATCACAATGGGTTTCTAGCACTGACTACAGTACACAACCATGGAGAAACGGAATGCCAGCAGCAGCTGTGGGGACGAGCAGAATATTGCTAAGGAACTACACAAATGCAAGGCAAAAACCAACAGCAGCAACAACAACAAAAAATGTCCTTTGTTTGATCTCTCCTTCTCTCAAGCCTTTCCAGAGTATAATACTGAAGTGGGGTATCCTCTAGTATTACAGATAGAAAGTTCCAACTTGCATCACTACAACAATTTCCTGCAACATGACTCAACAACACAGATGAAGTGAAGATTACCAGAAAAAAGTTTCTTATAGGCCCATAAAACAAAAAATTCATATTAAGTAACAGGGAGAGTGGCACACGTTTCAAGATGCTCCAAGAAAGACATATAAGCTATGTAAACTAGGTTATTATGTCTGGTCTCAAAACATCTCCCAGCAGAAACTACCTTGTTTCAATATAAGTATGATCTCCAAGTAACAATAGATAGAGTCTACAGTCTCTAAAATAGACTTCAGGTTCCAACAACAACATTTGTGAGGAGGAAATCCTGGAGTTGATAGTGCAAAGGTGCTCTTGAAAGTGGGAGATGACTGAAGTGACAGCCCTTTTTGAGGGGACAAAAGTGAGTGCCATGACACTAATGTGATATGTCATGAGGCTTACATATTTCTAGCAGAAGAAAATAGTCAGAAACTGACTGGGATATTGCCAGGGAATTTTCCTCAATACCTGAAGGCATCAGGACCAGACCTCTCTTCTAGCCATTCCATAGCAATCACTCCAGAACACACTATCCGCATTTTTGTATCACAGCTCCTGAATGAAGCTCACACCACTCTCTCAAGACCCTGAAGACAGACCGGACAGTGTGAAAGCACAATGGTCGAGGTGCAAACTTTAGTGTTTTTGTTTTGCCTTCATGAAATAATGATAGAGGAGATGCATCCTGCCCTATTTTCCATTCCCTAGACTTCAGCCCCACCAGTTACCAAAGTGAGTGATGAAGGGATGCCTCTAGTCTTTCTTTCCCCACTGCCACTCTGCAGAACAAGGCTAGGAGGGGGATCCAGCAATGGGTTCTCCACTTCAACATGGTCACTCACTTCCCCGCCACTATCACCCGTAGACATGTGTTTCTCTTTGGCTTCAGCTTTCATCTCATCTCCAATCACCTGGCGCAGCTTCAATGCCACCACCAAGTCCTCAAGCACATCAGTTTCCTTCTCATCTATGAGGTGAAATGTGTCATTGAAGACAGTCAAGTGCACAAACACCGTGTTGAGGTGTGAGTGCACATGCAGGAGTACAAGTTCCTTGAAATGACTGTGGTAGAGGTGTGCTATCACATGATACAAAAGTCGCAGGATCTTCCTCACCATTGACTCGAACGAGCTTGGAAATTCCTGGCCTATAACAGCATCATAATGATGAACACAAAATAATTATAAAATTGTAGAGATATTTAAAATTAAGGGGCTCACCATATTTTGTTGGGAACACAGAATCATCATTCAAGGTCCTCTGAATGAACGTAGTCACATAATCAATGTACTGTGGGGCAGGGAGCTTCACCTTTTTCCCTTTCTCATCCTGCCATAAATACTGCCTATAGTGGGTGGGGAATAAAAAGAGCAATAGAAATATCCACCAAAAAAATGCCTGAAGAAAAAGATATTTGCATCAGTTTTCATGGCCATTTCATGGCACTGACCTCTGGTAAGGTCCAATCATCTCTGGGCACCCAGATATCACACAGGATTCGGATATGGTTCCATAAATCAGGTTGATGTGGCTGAAAAAAGCAATAGCTAGCGAAAGGGACAAAAAAGGCATTGCATGAGACATTCAGAGTTTCAGCATTTGAAATATATTATGAACAGAAGAGCTCACTGTGTGTTGCAAGCCACTCATTCATGCCTATGAGTGGAGGAAGGATGACAAGGGACCTGAGCTCAGTATTGGTCAGCTTCCGTTCAAGGACAGCATCCTCGAGGTAAAGTTTGCGCTCTTCAGAAACTGGTCCTGGGCTACAATTTCCACTTCCATCTCGATCTCGAGTTCGACGGGATCTTCTACAAAGTTTCAGGAGGTAAAAAAAAAAAGTTTTTACAATTGTGTCTACCATCACTAGACTTCTGATGATCCTCTACCACAGAAATGAAGTCAATCAGTATGTCAATCAGTGGGTAAAATTAATGTGAAAAAGAGTACTACTTGATGCAACTTCAGAGCACTTGCCTTAAACATGCATTAAGACTGATGCATGCATGAGTATGATGGGGATACCGTAATTGTTCATCTTCTTCAATCTGCCTCAGCGCATGACCAAGCCAGTCAACAGGTTTTACTCTTCAAAAGAAAACATTGATCAGGCATCAGCCAAGTCTTTTGGCTGGTCAGCACTGAGTGTAACTGAAGAAGCGGAAACTAAAATCATAACAGAACTGCCTAAAAAAAATCTACAAAGATGGTTTACAGAAGAGGGGGGGAAAAAATATATAGGCCATTCACTTTAGATCTGAAGCCCACTTACCCCATCAACCACTCCACAGTATCACGGAGATATGGTAGCTTATCCAGCTTGGCCTGTTGTTGAGTTCACTGACAGTTAAGAACACAATAAATCCTTAAATAGATGTATTTTAATAGATAACAGATCATGGAAGGTCTCCCATCTCTGACATCTGCACAACTCCTGTGTAATACATCTTGAGACAATCCTCCACTACAAATACTTCCTGGAACAGATGGTCAGAAATGACAACAGTTCTACATGATTATGTTAGACTTAGATAAGCCAAGGATTAAAACAAATTTAGACCCTTAGCCTCCTTGCTTCCAAATCTAAAACATCAGTGCCTTTGGATAAATGACTCAGCAACAACTGATAAGTATCTAATCAGCTAAGTGTTTTCGACATGTAAATTCAAACATGATCAGAAGTGAATGAGAACATCTTGATGGATTTCTGGACTTTCTCCATCATGCTTACATTCAACTCCAAGCATTTATCTTAAGAAAGTGATACAATAGGAGTAATGAACAAAAAAAAAATGAATTCCACAATACAAGAATGCATTTAAGCCTTGGAGCAAGTACCCAGTGAGGCTTATGCCACATTGAAGGGTGACCATGGTAGTCTGACCCCTCCCCATTTCCACCCTCTCCAATGCATATAAAACAGGAGAAAAATCCATTCTCCTGTTATTCTGAGGCAGCTAGTGGTGAGTGCCTACTGGCCTTGCTTGGCATTGGTTCTGCTTTGCTTTACTTACAGTCCCAGCCATAAGAATCCCAGCTGGGTGATTTTGGTTGTGCTGTTTCTTGAGGCCTAACTGCTGTTAGTCCTGTGGTGTCCTGCTGCAACCTTTTGTATCTCATGCTGACTACCTGTATTAAACTCAAACTCCAGTAAGTTCCTGAATTCTAGACCCTTACCCCTTCCCTCTATCCTGTGATCCACTCCAGGCTTATAATTTGTTATTGATGACAGGTTGACCCCTTGATAGCTTTCATCAGTCTCTAGTTGCTTCATACATTCCTACAGGACATGAAGGGTAAAATCCATTTGCTTTCCTCTATAGCCAAAGACCACAAATTAGCCATTAAGCACTATAGTAATACAAAAAAGTAACACATCAATTGTTGCAGAGGAAATCATATTATTCTACAGAAGATACATGCTGGACAAGGCCTCTTTCTTGACAATTTCTGCATGATCAGTTAAGTATTTCGAAATACTTAACAAATGCCACTACTTTTGCAAGCTAAATCAGTGCCTAGGCTTGCTATCGCATTTAATTACGGGAACCACTGGAATTGGCAACCGATAAGCATCATCTGCACAATCGGTCATCGCTCAGTTCTCACCATATCAATGCGATTCACGGAGCCCTCCCTTCATCGCCCCCAAAGAGTGGAATAGGCGAGCACGTGAATGCGGCCAGGCGTCAGGGTCCCTCGTCTCATTTCTGACGAGAGGGCACAGATGTTTCCGTTGAAGCAAAACAAAAGATCAAAATAGTGCATGATTAGGTTTCACTGAGGCCGAAACTAGGGTCAAATCAGCAGGCATGCCGCTGGACTCCTACTCCCTGCTCTAAGAAAGCACAGGGTCATACGAATTCTCGGTCTCTACGAAGCGACCAACTATTCGTTACATAAGCAGACGTAGAAATCTTACAGCTGGCACTTGCGTCGCATGGAATGCTGGCATTGGGTATCCTGTGGAATTCCCCTCTCTTTTCCAAGAATACAATTCGTAAGGCTATAATATACTATTTGCACTTTGGCCGAGATATGTTTCTTGTGTCCCCACGCCAAAAAGAAATATATCCATATTTTACGAATGCCTATCAGTCATTCTCTGCCGCGTAGACTGCGTCAAATTATAGCACTGGGCATCCTGCCACACACGTTTACTTTCCAATAAAACGCACGTGCTTCCAGTCTCCCCCCCCCCCCCCCCCCCCCCCCCCCCCCCCCCACCCTCCCGCCCCCCCCCCCCCCCCCCCCCCCCTCGCGCAAAAGAAAAAACGGCACGGGGATTCAGCGTCGTAAATGTCATAAGCTGGCGCAAAAGATGTTTGATACAAAGAAGAATAACTATGGAGAATTTCTACTTTTCCTGTTTGCTTGCCTTAATCGGCACTGACACCGGCAGATGCATACGAAATCACAACCATCCGTACGGTACCAAGTTAAAGCAGCTCAAGGCTCATGAACTCCCCTTAACTCGGGAACAACAGTAAACCAACCACCCATAAAAGTCACCTAACACACATGACTCAACATAGCCTGAGTGATAACTCACCCTTATCTCTTATACAGCTTATTCCTGAAGTGGTTACTCCAGGGATACGCTAGCCGGGTTTGGCCTATATCAAAATGGCTCGTTCACGTCTCACATATAGAGACAGGAGTGCTTGCTGCTTGGATATTTTTCTTTCCCAAGTACACCAGGATTAGCACTCACAAATGAAACAACCGAATTTGTTATGAAGCTGAGTCCCCTACGAGTTCTTGGCTCATTGTAGGGGGGGCTCAGCAGGGAATGCAGAGCCAAGCTCACTACCAACCAAGCCACTTATCTGCCTCCACGTAGTAGAATTATTTCACAAAAAGAATCAATGTAATGTAAGTGTAGAGGATTTCACTTTTCTCACCCATCTTAAGCTTATGGCATATTCCCAATTGCCATAATTTTGAAAATGACTGGATTCTTTTTGCCTTTCTAGACCTAGAGCACCTGAAAGCATTCCAAGTGGTCTCTCCAGGAATACTCCTAAATGGAATGGAAAATCCCTCCAGCAGTATGGTTTTGAGTGAATTCCAGAAGACATCAATACTATTACTGGTTGAACATAGTCATTCAACAAGGGGGTTCTTGTTTGACAGAAGTCGATCATTTACAAAGGTTACTCTTTGAAATTTAACAAGCTGAGTTTAACAAGACAATTACTTCTGACATCCATAAATTCAAGGGTGATACTGGAATAGTTGTAACATATTATTAGCTTATTCTGCTAATGTCACTGAGTTTTAAGTCACCTCCAAAGATGACATGAGTATTTCTGGAAGAGTTTACAATGTCCTCCATGTTCTTGAGTAGATTTGAGGAGATGTTCCCATTACTATGCATCTTGAATGAGTAAATAAAATAAAAAAGAGCAAATAAAAATAGGAAATTGGTAGCATGACAAAATCTTGATCCAAACGTCAGATCTAAGCTCTGGATATGAGAAAGAGTTTAACCATCTCTTCTTTGTCATGACTCCTCTGTCCCATATTTAATAGTCAATGCAAAATAGGTTATATTTGTCTAATCCCATCATGGAATCTAAAATGCTACAGTCAAGCATTAGCACTATTACAATGTCTAGTTATGACTAGATAGGTCTATGACTAGATAGAATGAAGGTCTATGCCACAAAAGTGGCTCTTTTTTTCTTCCTAGGAGCCAGATAATCTGTCTGATTTGGGCCAATTTCAAAGCAACAGTTCAGTCACAGTTCTGGAACAATTCAGTTCCATTTGGGATTTCTTTGCACAAGTAAATAAAAGCACAGTGGAGTTTTAGTCAGACCAATGCCTGAAATGAAAATAGAACCAAACTGCCAATGAACTGCCAATTTGAAATTCCCCTTAGGCCTAGGGCATAACTCAAGCTTTATCTTTGTTGCTTGAAGCCAACCAAGGCCTTGTACTTTTGGGATACTGAGGGGCTTTGTTCAGTACAGCTGAACAATTGATGAACTCAGAATGGGTGCTGATGACTATGAAGTCATGAGGGTAAGCATATTTTAATTGCAAAACTCAGAATCAATATTTTGCTTTGCCAGCAACTCCCAAAATTGGTGTGCCAGGATAGCCCTGCCCATCCCATCTTGCATTGTCAAAGTTACAAAGATCTGCAATTAAAATGTAACCAAATTTCACATGGGTTACACAGGCCTGATGCTATTTCTATCAAGGGAGATAGAACCTCACATCAAATGCTCCACAGAAAAAACAATGCACATTCTAAAAGTTGGAAGAAATTCTACGTGAATCATCTGTAGAGAGTGTTGTCAGATTTGTAGGAAACCATTGTCCATGGCCTCCAACAAGCTAAAGCACATGCAACAAACAAGGTCCCACAAAATTGAGTGTATACAAGGCTTTTGTATCAAATATAGAAATGTGAAGCACCTCTTGTTCTTTCCTTTTGCTCATACCTTTCATCTGTTGACCCTCTCCATACACTTCATCCTACATTGAAATACCTAACCTACTCCTGTCTCTCATAGTCTCATAAAGGAAACACAACCAGGACTAATGGGTCCATGATGCCTATAGGCCAGTTGGACACATAACTTTGCCAGGCATGCAGGGAATGTGTGCAAAGTTGAGCATTAACTATGCACATAAAACAAAACCAGTACTAGGTTCATGTATCTATCTTCATGAACTTGGCTATAGGTGGAACATGATTCCATGAAAACAAATCTTGTGCTGTGTCTGAATGGCTTAAATGGAAAATGGGTTTGGTTCCCATGCAAGGGGAAAACTTCCTGCGCTAGGTGACTCATTTGTAGGCCTAGGCCTACTGAATATTTAATGTTAACCTACAAATAGCAGTATCCGTAGCCTTAAACCTTTGTTTCGCTCTCGAATACGAACCGGATCAGTGTCCTGAGAAATAGGAAGTGGTCATGATGTGAGATGAAATCGCGGGTGGAAGATCCAATACTGTGTATTATACTGATTTGCAAGTGAATTCGTACCACCTTCAATAAGGGATCCATAGGCCTAACGTCACTTTCGAAAGATATCCCCTCACTTCCTTGCACCCATCATAGAAATAACATGCGCAATGTTAAAGGTGGCACGAATCCACTCGCAAATCACTGCAGCGACTGGCTTAACACTATGCACAGTTGCACACTGGAAGCATGCAAGGATGCCATAGTATACAGTGATGGTGATATTCCACTCCTATAGCTCTTCCACATCCTTCTTAGCAAACTTCAGCAGCAATTGCATTTGTTTCATGTGGATAGTTGTAAAATAGCTGTTTCAAACTTATTGAGGGTAAATCTTATGAATGCGTGCTCTTAGTGATGAAGGAGCATAGTAGTTTTTGGCGCCCCTTCACAAAACATGTTTCTCCTTGTCTAGTCAAATGAAAACAAGCTGGCAGCTATTGAAGGTCCCTCAGGTACTAAGAAGGAACCAGGAATAACCAGACCTCGTTTTCAAGCCTAGGCTGAGTCACAGAGGATAAGAAGCAGCTGTGCCTACTACGGCTCCAGTAGCGGCGGAGACAATAGTTGATTGGTTTCCCTCCTGGATGAAGGTGGGAGAGGATTTCGCAGGCTCTCAGGCCATTCACTGGACACCAGTGGCGTAGCGAGAAAGGGGGGAGGGGGGGCTGGGAGGCTTCAGCCCCCCCATATTTGGGGGGGTTCTAACCCCCTCAACTCTCGTTTGAATGCGCCCGCAGCCCCCCTCCCCCTCCGTTCCTCTTAGCCCCCCATAGGCGAAAACCCTGGTCACGCCACTGTCGGACACCCTATCCCACTGGCTAACTGGAACTCGGATCCTCTGTCAATAATTCACTTATCGAGCGGTCCATCTGATTCCAAGTTCCCCTACGGACACAGCTTTTGTTGGCGTCCGTCAAATCGATTTCCGATAACAATAGGTGCAAGATTCCAGGAGATTTCAGGAGATATGGCTTTCCTCGAAGGAGTTCTGAGATCGATGAGACGTCGAAGACAGGTGACAGGAGATGCATCGATTCCGTCCTTGCTTCTATAGTTCATTCCCTAGGAATGAGAGGAACGAAACTCCCCTTACGCCTATCTCATTCACTCTATTCCCATTGAATCCCAAATCGGTCTCAGTGAAGGCCCGTTTGATCGTCGCGTGATAAAACCAGGTAGATGCGTAACTAATGTTACGAATGCATACCACTGCAGGGAAATTGAACTTATTCGGTAGCAATACGGCAGATGGGAATAGAGAATAATTTTTTAAAGCTAAAAATGAACGATTGATGAGAGCTTGAAACATCGCAATGATGATAGTTTTATCATGTTTTAATTTCATGCTTGTGGAAAAAAATTGTCTTCTCGACAAAGGAAAATTTCTTGTTTCAGACAAATTAAAGATTTGCAAGCGAAAGAAGGCTGTTGAAATCACAATCCATAAAGGTTTTAAATCCATAGGAAGTGTTTTCACAAGGAGAATTCTATCACATACTTGACACGTTGGCGTTGTAGGGCTAGACTGATCAATGAACTGCCCTAGACTGGAGAGAAGCACAGGCCTGTGAAAAAATAACAAGGGTCCGGATCGAAGTTGCGCTCAATCTAATGCTCCACAATAGCCTCACGGAATCTGCCGTCATGGTCATGAATTCCACACATAAAACTTCGATGAACCTTTACGCTTTTAAACACCAAGTCACGTTCACAGAGACTGAAGCTCTGAATGATGCAGTCTCGACGGCGTGCGATGGTCTCCAGGCCCAACTGCAACCAGGCCTTTCCAGGAAAACTTGCTCTCTTCTTTCAAAGGTTTGCTGAAGCAAAGGAGAGGAGACAATAGCTGTATTACCATCCACAATTGACTGAGGAAGCGGAGGAGGAGCCACCCAACGGCCTAGACGTCACCCAGTGCACATGTGGAAGCGAGCAGCACATGGAGTGAGTGTGTATGTGTGTGTGTGTGTGTGTGTGTTTGGGTGGGGGGGGGGGGGGGGGGGGGGGGGGGGGGGGACGACCTCGTCTCCCCCCCGTGAAACTACGAACCCCGTTCCCGTTCCCGGTGTTGTTTCCGTTCCCGCTAGGAGGGGGGTGGGTGGACGCTTCTCTTGCTCAACATCCCTCAACCTATGAAGCTAGAAGACCCAAGAACTGCAGGACGAGATCTCATGGAGGGATGGATTCTCCTGCAGCACACATCTCACTAGAGGAACCAGCCAAACGACGAAACAGGGATAATAGAAAATCCTAAGAAGCAACAAGAGACCATTGCGGAGGAAGGTCCGTAACTCCACGCCTCTGCTCACGTCATAAATCGTCAACAGCCTCAAGGCATCAACCAGGGCATACAAAGGCGCAAAAGATGTATTCTCTGTTGCCCTCGTCACCATTCTCGAGCCCATGTGAGCACATTCATCACTGACGTGTCAGCTACAGCTTCATGGGCGCAACTAGGACTGGTGTAGTTGATATAGGATTCTCGCTCATGCTTGGGCACATCCCAGATCTGCTACAAAAGTTCATTTCTGTACATCTCAATAAATTTTTCCTCATTGCGCTATTCTTAGGAGAAGAAAGTTTTTTTTTAATTTCAAAGCACTGCCTTAAAAAAAAATAATAAGCAAGGAGAAGGCTGGAAAAGTTAGCTGTCCTGAAAGTGCCTCCCATCTGGCCAAGACGGCTCTCAATGACAGCACTTTTCCTCCTTGGAAAAAAAAAAAAAAAAAAAAAAAAAGAGGGCGAGGACTCATCTGTCTCCATCTCTAGACTTTCTCTCCGAGGCTAGGAACCATTCGACGNCCACCTTAAAAAAAAAAAAAAAAAAAAAAAAAGGGTGCGAGGACTCATCTGTCTCCATCTCTAGACTTTCTCTCCGAGGCTAGGAACCATTCGACGGCCTGCAGAGAGGCGAATGACGAAGGGACGGGGACCGAGAATTTGGCAGGCCGTTCCTCGGAGTCGAGGCTATTGGCGAATTCAAATTATTTAAACACGATTGCATGGTACGAGTCTCGTGGATGAGTAAAAGGGGAAACTGGGTTCGTGTTTGATTTCTAAAAGATCGGGCTTTGATGTCAAAATGATAATATTTATATTTACTCCTTAATATAGTTTATGAAAGGCTAAAATTAAAAATAACACTTGATGCTATTATTGGTTTTATTCAACTCTCAAAGGCTTTTATATCAGAATATATACTCAGAATAAAAACTATTATATTCACCAAAGTCGCACTGCACAACTATCGCCGGAAATTTTTAATATGGCAATCAGTCTCGACGAATCTAAAATATAGCTACTATATTGTAATTTTTCCTCAGTCGGCATAGCGGTTCGTGTCTTCCGCGATGAGACTGTGGTGTTTCATATGAAAAAAATTGCAGGAAAAAATTTTCGTGCTCCGTTCCTGCCTTTTTCGCTCCAGCCCTCAACCGCACGAAAGCTTCTTAGCCTGACATAGAATTGGCGTAGGTTAACTTTTTTTGCAAAAATTCCCCCCCCCCCCCCCCCCGATTTTCATTCTCTTAGATCGGTGACGTTGCAAGGCTTAACCGCTCGAGGAAAAAAATCATTCGAATCCCTGTTCTCTTGATGCGTGTTCCCAAATCCCGGAACAGACGAAAGAAATAGCGTGGGTGCGATACCGGTCCAAAGCCACATTCATTGATTTGCATCCATGGCAACGCGTGCGGTGCGGGATGGTGCTTCGTCGTCAAGAGACAGGGCGCCATCATGCAGTTTCCCTCCGCGCTCGACCTTCATTGCATTGCGCAATTGGGGGGGAAGGGGGGGCAGATCGGCATGATAAGTAGCGGTGATGATCCGGGTGTTAGCAAAGCACACAGGCGACGCTGGTGCCATGATAATGACTAATGATGGAACCGACCAGAAATTTAGTCGTGGTGGGGGTCGACATGCTTCCATTCCATCAATTCCTCTATTATTTCTGGATCGAATTGATGAGCTCACGTCCACGGTGACAAGCCGAGTATGGAAATCGTCGAGAGAGGCGAGAAGTTTCTGTAGCGATTTTTGCGATACCTGGACCCGGACACTCGTTTGGCCCGCGTCGAATCGTGCCAGACTGAAATGTTTCCGAGAGCGAGAGTATCGGACAGAATGTTATGAATTCGTTGAAACGACAAGACGTTCGGCAGAGATGACGGACGGTAAATCTGCGATCCTCGGATATCACAAATGACACGCAAATTTACCTCGCTCTTTCATGTCCCCACAAGGGGACATGAAACGCGTGCGATGCCCTGCCCGCCCCTGTCCGCTTCGTAATTCGTAACATGGGGAATTCGCTTTCCACTTGGGGAATCCGCGCGGAGTGGTGTGTCGTCGTCGATGGCTTTTGGGGTCAATAACGTCTGATGCGGGTGTTTCGGTCGTTCGGTTTTCTCCGTTTTGAGCACAAAGGAGCATGAAGACACAATGTGCTCGCTTTATATAATAAGAAAAGCTACACGATCCAAATTCGATGTCCACGAGTCAAATATGGCGAACCGCTCCCTCACGTGTCACAGACCTCACTGTGCCCTTTCGCCAGAGGGTTGCAACTTTTCGCACGCCCTCGTCAACCTTCGATCGACTTCGGTGTCATTATACGGCCTCGAATGAGATTCAAACCTTCGATGAAAACCATGGGTCCCATTCTTCACCGCGCCTTTTCTCCCATAAATGCTTCTCGGCTTCCTAAGCAGTAAGGCAGGGTCAAAACATCCTCGGAATCCACTGACCCTGCGACGCAATCCGACAGCCTCATCGGCGGAGTGCCCCAACAGAACAATCCACACTTAATCCCTCCCCTCCCCCCCTCCTCATGACGGCAACTTGCAATCTTCGAGTCCACTGGTCTATTGCACTATGGTGCTGTCATGGCACGTCCAGAAATATAAAACTTAAAAGTGGTACGAATATTTATGGGACACCCCGTAAGTTCTCATATATATTTCTGAAATTGAGATGAGAAAATCTCTCCCCAACGACGATCTTGAAAGTCTTGAGGGCTTCTATTCCTGCCCACTTCATTTCGTAGACACCTTGCAACGCCACTTTCGACCGAAACCTTTGACAGAGAGCAAATTTATACGAGCCGTAACTTCCAATTAGATTAACCAAGCTGCAAGGAGCCTCATTCCCAGCGCACCGACCCCTTAGTAACCTCGAGTCGCCTTTTTCCTCTCCCAAAAGACGCAATTGAATCCCAGCGTTCATGGGAAGAAGTCGTCTTCGTATGAAGGCACGAGGCTCTGATGGTAGGAGCTTTGGATTCCATCGAGGATGTTGGAAGGTGCGTGCTTGCTTGTCGTGCGTGCTTGCAGGTTGGAAGGTGAGCGTTAGGAGCCGAAGGGATTAAAAGGGAAAGTTCGGTCACTTATGATTCCTCAACCAAAACCGGACTCTGGTTCCCATTGCAGAGCGAAATCTAGTTCACTTGTAGCAGTTTTTCTATTTAAAACCACGTTTTGATACATATCAGCAAATTTTGACAAATTACAAATTACACCAACTCCAGATACAAATACCATAGCTCCATCATGTCCACTGCTACTGCTCACTGTCGTGTTCATACTACTTATACCTGATTCCATTTTTTCTCTGTAGTGAAAAAGGTATACTTTCAATACAGCCAGAACATTAGACATGAAGTTGAGGTTTTATGAGTAGCATCCATGATAGTGCACTTACCAAATAGCAATTTTAGTGTTTGAAACTACACTCAAGCCAGTGTGCTGCTGATCCATTTAAAAAGTAGTTGAGTCACCTTTGTCACCTTTGAGTCAATTTCTGACAATGATCACATGTTACCACATATGAATTCCACAGTCTAACCCTGTTCAATACTTGGGAGGAGGGCATTCTTTAGTCATTTCCATAGTTCGATTCTGCCATTAGCCGAGTTAAATATCACACAGAACAAGAGGCACGTGGTTATTCCAGATTGGTGCAATCAATTCCATAACTGTACCTTGAAGCACAAAGTTTATTCAGTACCATAAGGGCATGGAGGGAAGTCAAATAGTATGGCAAATACTCAGATCACAGTCAGAAGGGAATCAGTCTCATCTTCAAGGATGGAGAGTTTTTCTCGAAAGGCACGATAGGGTGTCTCTCCTGTGAGCACTTCCTTGCCTTCACTTAATATGAAATCCACTTCCTTCCTCATATTGCTCAGGAGTTCTATGAGTTTCTCCTCTTCTTTCACTTTCTCTTCTTTGCATTGAGACATGAGAACATCATCAGGAAGGTGAGCCTTCATCGCATGCAAGAATGCAAGGCAGGAGGATGCATCCCTGAGGAAGAGAGCAAGACAGAATCCATATCACTCTCAATCACTCTCAAGAATCCATATTTGCTCTGTGATCTACTTTTATGAAATTTCACTAAATTCAAGCTTGTTTACATGACAATTTTTGCCTCATTGCACATATCACAGTCTGATCCATCATACTTCTAGTTGCACATTTTTTTTTACCTGGAAACAACATCAACCATGATGCCTCTCTCTCTCCTTCCAATGTGAACAAGAAGGAAGTGGAAGATAGATGGAGATGCTTCAGAAGCATGGAATACATGTGGAAGCCATGAAGATTCCCGGAACCTCAGATCACGAGTAAGGGCAAGAGAAAAAGTTTCAAATGGATCAGAGAAGCAGATCGACCTCAAGGATAACTGCACCTCCTCTTCAGATGCTGATAGGAGACTCATGATATCTTGCTCTGTTAGACCCCCTGTAAAGAATGAATCATGCTTCATACTTAAAAAATAAAGAATCATAACCTACTCGAGGCCCACTTTGTTCTAAACACTCAAGAAGCTCAGTGACACTGCCTGTCATGGTGTACAACTGTAAGTAATGCTTCACCAGACCCTAAATATTTGACACCTACTACTGAAAGTTGTTGAAGGATTCTCTTGAATGAAGTCCTGCATGAAGACATGAAATGGTGGATTGATAGTAACAGACTTAGTTGGAGAGGTCTCATCCCCTTCACTGTATTCCACTCTTCCAAATATGATCACTTCTGACTTCCTTCCAAATGGGATGCAGATTAAGGATGCTGAAAAGTAAAATCCCAGATCAATGGCACCTCATTCTGGCTTTTTTCTGAATTGTGAAAGAATTGCTGAGAACCCACCAACAACAGTTGCTTCTTCCCCTGAACTTAGACTTGTAATGCAGGTGTCCCATGGAAGATGCTCAGTATCAGGGGCAGTCAAAGAGTTCTTCAAAACCACAGCTCTTGTCTTATAGGCAAGTTCCTGGTCTCTCACCATCAATATTAACCTTGGTCTCCATATCTGCCTACAAATCATGTGATGTGTACTTATTGACAAACTTTAACAACAACAACAAACTTTAATATTTAAACCAGGATAAAGGGGTAGGCCTAAGCTATGGGAAAGAAATCATAATTTAATATTAGAGTAAGAAAAGTGGTTCATCCTTTTATTGCATGATAAAATGTCAAAAGTTGAACACAGCTTAAGTTTGAGTTGCATCAATGTTGATTAGGTCACCTGACATTAAAGTACCTGTATGTACATTTAAGATAGCTTTCAGATCTTGAGTTTGCCATTTTACTCTTTATGTGGCAAAGAAACTGAGGTCAATCCATAATTAAGACTTGCATGAATAAAAATGAGGAATTTTTAATTTTGGAAAGTGTAAGTTTTACTTCCATTTACTATATTTTAATATTCTTTCCTTTCTCCTCTATTATTCATGCTTTTTAAAGTTTTATTTTCAAAGTCACTAATAAATTTACATCCAAGATAATCCAGATCATTTTACACCAAGAAAATATGCAAGGTAATAAGGTAATAGAAACCAAAATTAATTTGCCAAACTGAATTCATACAATTCCATGAGTGCAGCAGAGGGATCCTAAAGAGGTTTGGGTGGCTGGAATGGATGGACAGCAGAGTATCTTCAGAACTGAATTGCAATGAAAATGAAATTTTAATCGTTCTACAGCTTGATATGTAACCTTGGCAAGTTGACACAATAAACAACTGTGTTCCAACTCCTCACAAAAAATATAATGAAAGGGTATATAAAGAACACAATTATCATTACCTCCTGGATGAGTTGCAAATTGAAGCAGCCAAAGTGAGAATCCCATGAAATACATGTTTCCAAATAGATACAATTACAACTCTGTCTTCTTGGATATCTTCCAGAGGCTGAGTAGGTAGATCCTGCAACTTTATCACACTCCCAGAATACAACTCTTCTCCTGCCTGGGAGAAATCATAGATATGATTACATGAAATGACTTTAAGAGCCATGTGACTAACATTCAGACATACCTGTACCTGTTCCAAATGCCAGAAGCTTCATGGAGAATTAACACTTTGTCAATATTAACAATTTTAAATGCTTCAGCACATATCATTCTATTGTTAGGCTTATCGTACCATGCATGAAATTTGAACTTAAATATTTGATCAGGTAGCAAGAGTGAGATTGCAAGCTAAGAAGCATAAGTACACCTGGACTCACATGTTCATGTACAGGTTCCCCACTTCCATCTGCTATCTTCAGAGCCAACTTCCTGCTGAAACTCATCTTTCTTTCTAGATCCACTTTGACATCCAACAAGTGAGACTTCACAGCCTATGAATTACAAATAAAATGCTCATCACATCCAGTTGAATGACCATTCTTATCCATCCTTGACCGTTCTTCTGCTAGGTGACATACATTGATCTGACGATGAAGAGCAGCAGCCACATTACTCTCTGCTTCACTACGTTTTGACTGGCTAGGCTCATCAGTATCCATATCCTCAAAGAAATCCAGGTCTGGAGAGCCAAATGGCTCCTCTGACAATAAGATCCTCCTGACGGTAACCAAGTTGTTGTTCCTGAACTGAAGTTTCAAAACCCTTTCTGTGGGAGATCCTGAACCACAAGGCTGGAGATCAACTGAAGTGACTTCTTCCCATTCCCTCACCTTTTTAATCTAAGATCCAAGAGACTTAAGATTATTCAGCTAGCCTATTTAGCCTGTTAGCCTAGCTAATATCTGTTGGCTTTACTTAAAACTTAGAAGAAATTTCATATCCAATTATGTAAAGCATAATTTTTTCTCCAAGCAAAAGGAAGATGAGCCCATTGACAAAATAGTTAAGACATATACCACCAGAATCCCATCCTTACTTCGTCTCCTTCCCATTGGTACGCATAGAGCCTATTTTCACGGCTCAGCAAAAGGATATGTTCCTCAAAAGGATGAAAGACAGGAAAGTAGACTATCTTCACTGGAATCATTGGCAGGGAATGAATCGTGAGAGTCCCATCGTCTTGGATCTCGTACAATATACCAACTGAAGTTGCAAGCAACGTGATGGATCTACATGCTCCTGCAACAGATGGAACAATCCAAGATTAGTTGCCTTGACTGACTTCTGACATATTCTCTGGCTCTTTATTACTACAATAAGCTCAACAAATCGATTCACCTAATCGGAAGCAAGTAGCAGTGGAAACAGCAACCGATTCTAGGGCTGAATATCGTTCACGTGCGTAGGACGGCAAATATTTCGCGTCATCGCGTTCATTGCTCTTTTCCCCGAACCATGGGATATCCATGTTAGTCTACGCCAGTTTTGGCATAGAAACCCAATGAAATTCAGAGCTGGAGACGGTCAATCTCTAAGCCGAAAGGAGCATTACAGATGAGCGGGAAGAACTGTCTGAACTGGCGAATGTAATCCACGTGCTACTAAGGAAGCGACCATGCGCACTGGACTTGGACTCCGAGCAGGCGCAGATCGCTTCTAATCGGAGTGGCCGTTCTCCCACGGATTTCCCCGGAGAAGTGGCACTGTTTCCGTGGCCATGGATCCATCGCATCTGCAACTTGAGTTATTGTCGCCCTCCCATCGATTTAGAGTGGGTGCCAAGGAAGATGAGGCCTTGATGGACTCACATTGTTCTCCCATGAATGATATATGGTTTTCCCCACACTCGAGTCCATCGAGGAGAATGGAAGGGGGAATGACACGAAATAAAGATAACATTTTTCAAGGCTGCCTTCACGTGACATGCTCAGTCCCGGCGCGCGCAATGAATCGAACGGATCCTCCACTGTATTGGTGTGGTTTTAGCAGTGCATCTCCGGTAGTCGAAATCTGTTAATAAGTTAGATACCACTCGACTCCTGATCCACTACCATTAAGTAGGTTGCCTAGGGCCGCGGGTGAGCCTTGACAAGTACCCATAAATATAAAATAACATATAATAAACAAAAACAATATTATATGGCTTTTAAGTCTGTAGTGGACCTCGGATCACCTTGCAACTGTTAAGATGGGCTGGGGGGTTGGAAAAAGTCGGGATAGGAACAGGGCCGTATCTAGGATTTCATTTCGGGGAGGTTGAGGTCTGGCGTACGCGCTGTGGCTATTTTTTTAATACTTGTCATTGTAAATCTTTGTGACATATCTGGATTTTCCTGTAAGTTGCAATGTTTAATAAGTCACAAGCTATTAAATATAGAAAGGACCAAGTACTGCACCGTTGACACCGATGAATATGACAAACATTTAAGGAAGATATTTCGGGGGGGGTTTGAACTCCATGAACTAAATACGGCCTTGGGTAGGGGACGCAGAAAGATACCGTATTATTATAAGCAAACGACCCGAGAGCAAGGCTAGAAAGGGACAAAGGTGAAAGGCAAAGGTCACGCCAGTCACGTGTGGCTACTCGTCGTAGTGAAGTGAAAATGCGAAGGAAGCGTCCTGCGCATGTGACGCTGCTGAATTTTTCTGAAAATGGAGAGGACGACGACTCGACTGAAAGGCGTGAATCGCGTAGAGGTTGAGCTAGAGCAGTGGTCCCCAGAGTTTTTGAAGATTGGGCCGCACGGATACTTTGGTCCACCTTGAGTGGGCCGCACAAATACGTTGGTCGGCTTGGAGTGGGCGGCATTGAAAAATATCCAATTCTGCATGGTTAACCCTTTAACTGGCCGCTCGACTTCCATGTCAAAATACTTTAAGCCAGGAAATCTTATTTTAAGAATGAGTGGCCATTGAAAACTGCCCATACCTGTCGCATCTACACACTCTTGTACTCAGTGAAACTGCCACTTTTTGGAGTCGGGTTCTTAGTGAGGCTTCGTTTACAGATTGTATCTTCGAAGAGCACACCTTCTTTTCTCTGATCTTTCACTATTTACTTGCAAGGTAAGACATTTATCTTTGCAGTATATACATTCTCCAAAATGTTTGGCAAGTTCAGCAGGTGCTCATTTAAATGCATAAACATCTAAATGTAAGCATACAATGAGAATCTGAATATCTTAATGACTGAACTATTTATGGGCGAAATAATCCAATTCTACAAAAAATAATATTTATCGCCATTATTCATGAGTGTCGGTTGAAGGATTAAATATTAGAAAGTCAATTCCTAGTACATCGAAGTGGGCCACATAAAAACATGAATTGGGCCTCAGTTTGAATACTGCTGACCTAGAGGGTGGAGTGATACAGGTGAGACTATGTGTTCTCTTCAGTTCTGTTAACGGCACTGGGTTATTGACCGCCTGTATTGGTTTCAGAACGAGATCAAATCTCTTCAGCTTCTTTTTTATGATCTATATATCACTCCATCACTTCAGATTATTCTTAATTTGCTCTACATTTCTCTAATCACATAGACTTCTATATGCCCATACTAATCCTGGACACTAAGGGTGGATTTTTGAACAGAGAATTATCCGATAATGCAGCTTTATTCCAGGGAAAATGCAAGATATTTCCTGGAAATAAATCAGCATTATCGGATAGTTCTCTGTTCAAAGAACCACCCTTAATTTGTTTCAGAATCAAATGCTGCAATCAGAACATCATAAATTCCAAATTTCTCCAACAAATATGTTCATTAATTGCATAATAAAAGAGGAAGAAGGGAAGAGAACGTTTTAATGCAGGATGACAGATCCGTAATTGCATTAGGAGGCTACAGGTGAACATGGATACCATCTATTGAGGGCTCTTGGTACTTCATGATGATCGCGCCTATGCTACACTACCCTAGTAACGCAGAACATTGAAACAACATTGATTCAATGTTCACCTTCAATTCTCAACATTTGCACACTCAATCCACATTCAACATTTTTTAAATATTCTAATTATCTCATAAATGTTTTTAAGGGGGGGCCATAGTCACACAACGCAGGATCAATGTCCCAGAGAGCTGGATTAACATACATAGGTTAAGCAGAGGAATCTCAAGTTGCAATTTCTGGAGACTGGCAGCATTAGGGAAGAAATGGCAACCGATTTTCATGATGCCCTTATAAGTGAATGAGGATGGACCATTGCGAGGAGAACAGGAGATGGAGCGCGCATGGCCTGGAGGGTCTCGGTCATGCTCCTCCCCTTCCACACACAGGTGTCTCCCTTGGTGCATTCCTTCTCCTCACCCGATTAGCCTCCCTCCCGAGTGAGGGCAAGGGGCATATACCTCGTGAACATACCTTTCATAGAGAGGTGGAAAGACATACAGGAAATGCGTTCATACCGGCAGCATTCCCAAATCCTTGTCCCCCCGATAACAATGGAATGTATTTTTAAAAAAGATCTCATGATCGTATTATTATGGTATAGAGAGATTGGCTTTTAATGAAAGAAGGGCCTTTCATGCTGGGTTCTTGTGTACATGAGATTGACCATATATTTTTCAGGAAAAAAAAAAACCGGGGCATCATCTAGAAAATGCCCAATTCCTAGCAATGCGAAAAACCGGGAACCCCAGAATGAAAAGAAAAATTAGATCCTTACAAGATTTATTGATTGCTATATGGCCTTGAGTCGCCCCCCCC
>CAJPEV010001473.1:39053-65324 GCA_905338385.1 Darwinula stevensoni
ACCCCCCCCCCCCCCCCCCCCCCAGAAATGTCAAAGGATTTTTGTTCATTATATTGGTTCTTTGCATCCCCCTAAAGTGGACAATTTCCAAACGGAGACATTGCCTGAAAAACCGGAAACAGTCCCGGTAAAACTGGGACGTCTTGTCACAATATTAGTATAATAGCGATTGGAATTTCAACCCCGTCAGTAAAATGGGGTTCAGAAAAAAGTCACCCAGAAAAAAGATCCCCAGAATTGACACAAGCGGAAAAAAAGCCACCTTAGATGGAAATGCAAGAAAGCCACCCGGGTGGTTCCTTCGAAATTATTCATTTCTATATATCAGATATAATATTCATTTCTATATACATATCAGATAATTAAAGACATTCACTTGCCGATGCTGAGATACACTCACGCAGGGATGTGGCTGATTATTATCCATGTTTTAATATTTAAAGGTGAATTGCCACCAATTATTCGAGTGACATTGATTTTTCGTTTCCATTTACAGTATAATAAAACGATGGAAGATGCAAAGCATCGCAAGGCATCGCCCGATTGGAAGCACTTCTTCAAATATATTTTTATTTATTGTTATTTCCTACTTTCATTATGAATGGAAGGACTATGTTCAGCTATGAACATGGACTCATCTCAATGCAATGCTTGAACAGACTTCGGGGGGAGGGGGGATGGATTGGAGATGGAGATTGGGACGATGGGCGGTTCAAAGGAGTGGATTGAGGAAGGGAGCTAATCCTGATCCTCTCCAACCCCCGGAAAAAAGAGTGAAAGTGGAAATGAAGGAGATAAAAAAAACTTGCATGACCCCAGAGCAATTGTTATTTGAGAAAAAATGCCAAGTGTTCAGAGAGTGCAATCATCTCATCCTGCAACACGGTCACAATCAAATATATTTCCAGCGATACTATTCATTTTTAAGGAATGGGTTGAAGTTGGACATGTTTTATTTTTCATAATATTTCAGTGACATCAGTATGACTAAATGTCACAAAAATGGATGAGTCTGTAATTTGACCAAAACATAACGAGATGGCACTTTCTGCCATCTGGGGGTCTTATTTCCGGGTGGCTTTTTTCCTAAGCCCCAGTAAAATACCATGTAAAATTACATACATGTAGATTGTTCCATCGTCTGTCCGTAGTCCATGTTGATTAACCTGGATACTTTTATGTTCGAGATCTTTTTTATCTATTTTTTTTTATAGCCTTGTTTCGACTGAGACGTTATCCTGGGATCGCCTTGGGATAGTCAGCTTCTGGGATTAGTCGAAACACCTACTTTCACCCCCCTCCCGCTGTGAGAAACGCCGCCGGGCAAACCGGTCAATCCCAGGGTCGCTCTGGGACTGTCCCAGATTCAGATCTCAGTCGAAACGCATTAATGGGATGAGCATCATTTGATAGGCGTGCCGAACTCTTCCTTCTGCTCGCGTCCTTTTTTTTCCTTTTCACCATGAGTGTTCGTATTGTTTAGAGTGAGGAAGATGTGCAAACTCTACTGCTTCTATTTAGCGATCTTAATATTCAAAGCATGCTTGATGGCACGCAACGGAATAGGAAAGCGTACATTCTCCTTGCCAAAGAACTTGAGAAAAGTGGGATTAAAAAGATCCCTACTGAAATTCAAAACAAACTCGAGTCGCTGAAGAAATTCCTAAAGAAAATGAAGGACATGAATAGGCGGTCAGGGGAAACCACCCATTCTATAGCTCATATGGAGATTTTGCAAGGCATATGGGGGTTATGGCTTTCTACCGAATTAATCTTCCACCATCTTGCTGGTCTTCTCAACTGAAAGTGCACTAAGGTGTAACCAGGACTCCCGGTCATTAAATACATCTCCATGAATGAATGGACTCTCAGGAAATGTCGCTCAGTCGGAACAGCGAGATTCCCCACCCCAGATAACCTGTCTACATTGGGACTAGTGTCGAGACAGTTGAGCCAAGTTATCCTGGGAAGCATGACATCTCGATAATTAACGACCTGAATCCCAGGAAAGCCATTTCCCAGGAAAGGTTGTAGTCGAAACAAAGCTATTGAGTAGTAAAAACAATTTTATTTATCCCTGGCGAAGCCGGGATACCCATGGCATTAGCCTTGTTTCGACTGAGACGTTAGCATTGTTTCGACTCAGTCGAAACTGGATAACGTCTCAGTCGAAACAAGGCTGTTATCCTGGGATCGCCCTGGGATAGTCAACCTCTGGGATTAGTCGAAACGCCGACTTTCACCCCCCTACCGCTGTGAGAAACGCCGCCGGGCAAACCGGTCAATCCCAGGATCGCTCTGGGACTGTACCAGGTCTAGGTCTAAGTCGGAACGCCTATCCTTTTATCTCTCAAAAGATAATTATTGCACCCTATGTGGAGCATGGGCTTATCTGGCGGCTGTTGAGGGCGTGCGAAAAATCCCCCCAGGCAAGGGAGACTCAAAAGGGGTAGGTTGGGCGAGGGGCAAGTGAGACATTCCTATGCATGCCATTATGGACCAACCCCAGACAGAAGCTGACTCGGAGAGCGACTAAGTCAACCCTAACGCTCTCTACTCCCAATAGCATTAACTTAAACCTTCTTTCCAACGATAACAGAGTTTTAAAAGGACCTCTAGCGTCCCTGAATCAAATTACACGGTACTAAGGTACCTTACGGTACCTTAACTACCCAAAGTTGCTTGTCATAAGTACGATCCACAGGTTACAGAAACTTTGTTTCAACGCTGAATCGACATCGTCTATACAAAGGTGCAAGACCACGCGGAGGTGACCGTAGGATTATTGGGAATGGTCCATATACTTGTTTCCAAACTAATAAAAAAAAATCAAATATTCACTGCATAACAACCCAGCAAAACAAACTAACATTCCATCAGCGTTGCATGAACGTTAAATTTGAACCTTCCCACTGTTGTACGTGGTAGTGGCGTTGCATCTAACATTAAGTCACTATTGCAATGTCGCTTATCGGAATACTCAGATGAACGTTGAAATTCAACACTGGCATGAACGTTGGATCAATGTTGCAATGTCACTTATTAGAATGCCCACTCCCAACCTAGTAGCACCCCAATATTGGGTTAATAATGACGGCAAAGGAGTTTATCTATTGTTCTGAAAGTACTAATCAAGGACCAGTAATAGAATAGGACCGGACATTCGGAAGCCACACGCTTGCACTCCGCGTATTAACATGGATGGCTATGTGCAGGCAGCGCTCCAAGCGGCTGCTGAGGAAAAACAACATTGCCCCATCGTAGTACATGTATTCCATCGGTCTCTGACCGTTACTCTCTCAGTTTTTAAGTGTGCACCTTATCAGGAAGATGAACTACACCATGAAACCTAAGAGTAATGTTTTGGTTGCCGATGAAAGTACATATTCTTCAATATTATCAGACGGGGGGGGGGGGGGGGAAGGAGCCGAGAAGCAGCATGCCTCAGCCGACAGAACTTCGAGCGTTGGGTGCGAGGTGCTTTGCGTGTTGGGCGTACAGTTTTCTGTGCGAAAGTGAATGAAAATTAGTTGTAAGAAGCAAACTTGAAGTTCTCCACCAGGAATGCTGCAGTTCTTTTCAACGTGGGGACATGCCCACGTTGAGCCCACATTGGGCCAACATCGTTCCCAAACATTCACGTTCCGCCAATGTTTCCCACCTTTACCCAAGACTGGCCCAACGCAACGTGTTATCTGGGATGGGCTCACATAACTTAATCTTCAATACTGATCTATTTTGGGGTCCTGGAAATCTGAAGAAGTGTTTCCCTTCCTCGTTTCCGTCGGATTTATTACAAAAATAGCAGAACACCAGCGTCCGCCATGCTTCGCCATGGAAGACAGCGGCAGACAATTGTAGTTTTCCTCAGCGACCATCAGGTTCGTTGCCTACACAGGGTGGATGACTGCTGATACGCGATATCCAGGAGTGTCCAGTCCTCTTCTATTACTGATCCTTGGCACTAATTTTAGTACTTTCCAGAGAATGGTCCTCCCTTTCCTGCTCTGCAGAATATGCCAACCATTATCTGTCCATTCTACTCCAGAGATGAGGATATGAAGGTTAGAGCTGACGTACATAACCTAGGCATTACGAACTCCTCGGAGTTTTACTTCTACATGTTATTTTTCTTTAAAAGAATAGGAGCTAATGGGGGACTGGCCCCTCTCCCTGATGGTGGGTACACAAGGGGTCCCGCCAGTCCCAGTGAAACCTTCCTGCGAGCGGGCTGGCAGATGCAAGACCCCCTCGCAGCTGATTTAGACAATGGGAATGGCCCCCATTGTCCCGGTAGGAGACCGAAGTTTCTCCTGTCTGTTATACTGATTACTCATTAGTTAGGACAGTTGCAATAGCAGCCTAGAAAAAGATTAGACCTATTCATTAACTTTTAAAGAATGAAGACAGGTTGGGGCTATTTTAGACCCACTTTTAAAGATGATTAATTTCTATATATTTAATAATGGCTTTATATAAGTTTTAGGTACCTATCAGGTGCCCTGTGAGCTACTTGGGATTAACAGGTGCCAGCTGTTAAGAAAACATTATCAGACTCCCTGTTTGTCCAGATAGATAGAGAGGATAATTGTTTGATAAGGCGGATCAGCTGAAAAGAGAGAGATCCTACGATTGACGCTGAGCTGCCTTAATTGGTGGGGGATGGAAGCGATTAGGATAGCTTTGGCTGCAAGGATGTAAGCATAGAGAGTGTAACTAGAGGCGACACTCCGCTCGAATCCCATTCATTGACGGGGTCGCAATATAGATGTCGCTGTCGATCCTCCACCTAGCGGGCGCACATCAACAACTCTTCCATGGCTGAGCAGCGGACTCTACGAGACACGCGTGTTACGTTGAGGGATCCCTTTGGGTCGAATCCCCGAATGAGTCGTTTCCCGATTCCGCTGCCACGAAGCACGCCGCATGGAGGTGTTGTTAACAAGCCATCAGATGTCTCTGTAATATTTCGATCCTCCCCTACCCCTCGGAGTGTCACCTCTAGTTACACTCTCTACTCTATGATGTAAGGGGTGAATAAAATCAAAATGCCCTTGATGGGGTATCTATCCTGTTGGATGAGTTGAGGAGTGAAGGATTGGGAATGGCCCAAAAAGCGGCCGGGGGATAAAGGAATGGTCAAGGGGGAGGTGAAGGTTGGGGGGAGCATGGCTGAAGAGTTGAATCACTTGAGAAATCATCAAATGTCTAGAATCATCCCCACTGGTGATACGACGGCATATGCTGAAAAGGGGATATTCAACTCTGAACGTTCGTCGTCACTACTACTTTTTTTTTTAATTATAAAGTTAGGAGCTAAAGGTATGGTTTGGGCCCTGCTGTCATGCGGTGGACCGACACATGACTCTCGCCCACCATGGTGAGATCCTCCCAACATGAGGGCTGGCAGAGAGCAAGACCCTCATGAAACTAATGACTTAGCCCTGAGAAGGCGACTCATGGCTATGGGGGAGAAGTCAACCCGAGAGAGAGCTGCTTCTCCCCCGGGATCTCTCCCTTGAGGTTTTTTAAAATTATCTTTAGGGGTTTAATTAAAGAGTAAGGAACTATGCGTCCTTATTGAGAAAGCAACCTGAATTTATTTAGGTTAGTATCAGTGTTTTGGGGCGCTTAGTATTTAGGTCCACCTGAGCCGAAGAATAATGAAACCTATAGGGTCCTAGCCATTTTATTTCGTGAGTCAGTAAGGTGTGATTTTATTTAAGTCGATATTATATTTACATCCTATCGGAAGGATTAAGGACAGATGCCCCGAAGATCATAAGGCGTTTGCGGATCCAGCTGGCAGGAAGAACCTTATCAGGTGTCCGCGTGCGAAAGTAAGAGCTGAGAGTTGGTGGGAACGCGCGAAGGGAAGTTTGAGATACTACTACATGCCTGCAAGGGGTTCTCAAAGGGTGGATAAGCTTGTTTACCGCCTGGGCTTCACGATTCTGTCTTGATTGTGGGGATAATAAATGAATAAGTGTCCGATTTTATTGATTGTCATAATGAGACTAAGAAAAGCATACTGTGATGTACTAAACATGCCTGTGAGGGATGATTCCATGAAAAGAGGGAGGTGCACTTTTGTCTACTGGGTGCAAAACAAGACTCACACCTCCATCTACTGGCCTAGAGGAGAACTTCGACGTTTCCAACAAAAAATATTACCCGTGCAAACTGGATCATCGCGTCAGTCGATCGATCATTGGATCGATGATAGAATGCCAATATTGGGAAGCCAACATTTAACAGATATTTAGCCGTTATTGGCAATAATCTCAAGATGTATATTGAGATCGTACCCAATGTTGGTCCAGCATTGAGCCAATATTTGGTGTTACTGGGGTGGTAACACTGGATAGGTTCTTGGTCGTTTCTTGAAAAAAAAAGTGCATTCGCTATTTGACAATGCATGCTTCATGATTCTACCATATATATTTAAAAATGCGATTAAAAAAGGTATCGTAGTGCCATAACACTGCTATAATATTCATGCAACTTTGGACTTTGACTTCAACGTCAATGACACTATTGACTCCTTAGGGGAACGTTCCCATAACGCTATGTCCTTCCCTACTTCCCATAACGCTACCGTAACGGGGAGTGGTGGTAGGCGGGAGGGGGAGGGGCGTATGTAGGAACTTGGGAACTGCCCCCCTATGAAAAATTTCTGTATCCGCTACTGATCCATACAAACCTTTAGCATCGAATTTCGGCAGATAAAATTGAGCTGGAGGAGGAGGCGGTTACCTTTGTGCTTGTGACAACCCTGACGTTGTCCGTGTGCTTCAAGCCTTTCTACTAGAGTTGCCTGCTGGATTCGGAGACCCAACCCAAGACTAGTTCAGGTCCTAGTCTTTTTTGTGGGGGTTGGGTCTGATCGGACCCAGGAGGGGCATATGCCCTTTCAATGGGTCGGCAGGTTCGGGTTTGACACCGCAAGTTAGAATAGGACGGAGTAACAGAAACCATAACCGATCACAAATCTAATTTCGTCTAGTTGCACCATGGAATAGAGAGCGCCACTATTCTCACTTGCATCATTGCACCCACGTGGCATTCATTGTTCCAAGACCTTATTGCTAAGCGGGAGCAATTGTGAGGGGATTCACCAGCATGGTGGGGGAGACGGAAGAGAAAAGTAAAGCGTCTGTTAGAGAAGAGAAGGGGGGAAAACGTGGTCAGAAATCGAGACCAGGTGTTCCTGAGACTCGGAGTGGGAAAGTGTCACTATGTGATTCCTTGGCTGCTGGACGCTTGTTGCAGGGCCTCACTCTTTTTTCCCCTTCCGCATCTTCGTCTTGTTTCGCCATCTCAGCACCATGTGAAGAAAATGCCCAGGAAAGGATGGAAGAGAGGTTGGCTTGGAAGGTACCAGAGGCGATGCAGTGCTCCGCATGCAACATTTCTTTTCCCACTCGGGAAGACCAAGTGCAGCATTACCGCCTGGATTGGCACCGATTCAATCTTAAGCTATCCCTTTTTGGAAAGCCTGCAATATCCGAAGATGCCTTTGAGGCAAAGCTTGGTAGGCCTACATCAATTTCGCATCATTCAGTTAATTTCAATTTACTTAGGATAGAATACTGTGGTGGACTACCAGCAAAGTGGCGCAAGAGATATATCAGTGAAACTAGAGACAATCTGTAAACAATACAAGCCATATTAGGTCACATTTTTTGCTTAATTGATATTGTAAACTGAAACTGAGTCAGTATTAAACTGCCCTTTGGCCTGTATCAGTAACTGAAACTAAAATTAAGATTAAACTGGAACTGAGTTAAACATTGTCCTCTGGACTCCCCCTAGCAAAGCCTGGGATGAGCTGAAACAGCCAGCCTATTCCCTCGAAACAGGTTGTGTGTAATGCTAACTTTGTTTTATTGAGAACCATGACGTCTATGTTACATGGTTTCCTGCTAATGGTAACTAAGCCAGCAGAAATTATCATATGCATCTTCAAAATACATGCTATCATGCTATTCCTCTTTGATTGCCTTATTAGATTTATATTAGATTTATAATGCTTCTTATCCTCAATGAGAGGGTCTTATACTTGCAACAACAAATCAGATTGTGAGGTTCCTGTTATCTTCTCCCTGGGTAACACAGCTGCTGCATTCCCAGTACCTGCACTTTTTAATACATATAGGGTCTTTTGTGAGCACATACAAGTGATACATGGTCAATTCATACATGGTAACATTAGTCTAGGTCAGGAGTGACCCACCATTTTGAACTGGGGGGACATTAGAAAGTAGGTGAAATCTAGAGGACCAAATACATTTGAGTAAATTATTAAAAACTATTAGCAAAGAATGCAATCCAGAAAAATATACTGTGGCACTTAGTTTTGCAAAACACAACTTTGAATGAGTTTTGGGAGATGGATAAGTGTATGTCAGATTAAGCCCATGGGTTGTAGGTTGACCACCCCTGGCCTAAATGAATTATTCTGGAAAGAGGGCTCTAAAAAACTTTAAAGTAAAAATGCATATTATGTGCATATTAACTTCTGTTCATCTCCAATTAATGTAGATTCAATAAAATAATCTGGAACTGTAGTGAATCATTTGTTCAGAGAGCCCTTGTTCACTGAAAATGAACAGAACTAGGCTTAAACTCAGCTGATACTGAGTGAGCTCTTAGTTGAAATTGGGGAACATTGCAGACAATGCCTCTTGGTACAACCGATGGTCATTTTTCATAAGCTTCAAGGATGATCTTCAAGGAGCATCTTGGTTCTACCATAGAATAGTGGGATAGTCCACAATATGCACCTTAATCCTTTCAATGCTATTGTCATATATACACGTCCATCACTTAAAGGATGTACCATTTTTAGTCCATTGCACAGTGTTAGTAAATTTAGCCAACCTGGTGTTCATCTGACATCAATTAATTACCTTCACTATTAAAAGGAATGTGAATAATCCAGATCAGGAATGTAGCCTGGGGGGGGGGGTGCCCTGGGTGTCTGGACACCCCCTAAAAAGAAGCAAGATATCATGAAACAAGGAGTATGGGAGTGAGGGGGTGTGAGGGTGTGAAAAGTTTCACATTTACCACTGAAGTTCCACCTTCTGAATACAATCACTCTTAATCAGTATAGTGCTACTCCCTCCCTGTTTGCTTCCATTGCTCTACCACTCTACAAGTTTTTTTTAGTTCCAGTAGCAAACCATGATTCAGGAGTAGCTTTCACCCACAATATTATGACTAATTCAAGGTCAGTCCTTGACCCATTTCTTGCAAAGAAAAGTTGAAATTTTGGGAAGAGAAGGATAGCCTCCTTCTTTTGAACTACAAGGTGGGTGGGGTTGAAGTCTCAAAAACGCTTTCGAAGTTTTCCTCATTCCTTCCAACCACTCACCTTCCTTGGCCACTTCTTCAGCTCATGAGCCTGAAAGAGCCTCACAAGACCCCCTGAAATTAATTCCTGGCTACATCACTGATTAAGATCAGTACCACCTTTCTTAAAATAGACAAAAGCCTGAATTTGCTCACGTAGTGGGTATTGCCCAACAAAAAACTCAGCATTGCAAGGGTTAAGCTAAGTGTATGGTGGTTGGACTTTAAGTGCTCTTGGGCTGGGATTTTTGAAATGCCAGTCATGGAACACTGTTTTATTATTCACTTTAACTGGGAATTTAAATTGTGGATGAGTAATTTTCCATGTATCTTTAGATAATTATTATGCTTTGAAAGCTTAATTCCAGACACAAAATGATATGACAAAGTAGTGAGTCAGGGTCAGTGATATGAGGCCAGCTGCCTGCTGAAAAGTAAACCTGCTGATGACTTGAGTAGGACAACTAGCCTGATCTTGTGATCCCAGAAGTTTGAGTGGACTCCATGAGGCTGATGAGTTGATCTTTTCTTTAAGTCTCTAATCTAGGGTAAACCCCACTTTCTTATTTAAGATGGAGAGCTGTCGAGTATATCTGGTTCAGAAGAGAGTGAAGAGGAAGAAGAGAATAGAGAGTCATCCCTGCCATTGCAAAAGAATAAAGAGGGTAGAGACAGCATGTTGCCTGGTGGTCAAGGAAAAGTCTGTTTTCAGAACAAGGACGGTCACATCCTCTGTCTTCATCGATGCCTCCTCCATCCTAAGAAGGTTTCTCTTGCAAACAAGCCCAGTTCTTCCCTAGAGGCATCAGTGATCATTTCCTTCATAGTTGTCTTTTACTCCAGGCTCCTGTGGAAAGTGAAAGAGACTTGATAAATCTTGCGCAGACAGCCACAGATCGCATGACATGGGCCATCCTCCTCCTCAGTGGGGGACACTTTGCTGGTGCCATCTTTCGAGGTCCTCTTCATTGTATTGTATACATTCATTGTATACTTCATTGTATACATTCCCTCCTTTGCCTGCTCCTAACTGTTGCATGCCATGGTTGTCATGTTGCATGTACTGTCTATGTTGTATCACAGGCTCAGAATGTGTTGCTCACAAGACCTTTCATGCTTATACAACAAGAGCAAAGCAAGGTGGGACACAGAGTACAAAGGATTCCAAGGCCTCAACTCATTTCCGATCAGCAGGAGCATCCCTGCGTCGCTATAATGAGGCCTCCCTTATAGCAGTCAGTTCTCCTTATTTCTTTTCCTTTTTGCAGAATACTGAATGTCTTGAGAAGCTCAAAGAGAAAATATAACCAACATCAATTGTGATTTTTATTTTCAAGGCCATGACAAAAATTAAATTTGCTTGCTAAATTAACTATCATTAGCACATCCAAGTACTTCTGAGAAGCTGGAAGGAGGTCTTGGAGGGATGTGATCTGGTCTTCTATCGTGCTGGTGTACAAGGTAACAAGGTGTTCTTTGGAGGAAAGGATCCTGTGTTGAAGAAGGAGGATCCTCATCTTCGCACCCTCCCCGTTGTCATCCGTCGCCCCACATTTGCTGAGGTGAAGCGAGTCCATTGCCTCCTTTCCACTCTAGACTGCCTTGGTCAGTTTTTTTCTCTCCTGCCTTTTTCTGATCATCTCATTCCCTGGATATCTGCTTTCAATCCTTAATGTATTTATGGAAAGGAAAGGCCTTGCCAGTGAGGTTACGAAAGTGTGCCAGGAGAAGGGAAAGAAGTCATCCAGAGCAAGGCAAGTGGAAGCAAGGTCATCTCCAAATCGACCCCTTCCAGAAGGGATCTTGGTCCTTGCCAGGGAGCAAGGACCTTGTGACATTGAGGAAAGCCTGAAGGGAGACTCTCTCATTGCCATGGAGACTGGCACAGCCCTTTCCCAACTTCAACTTGACTTCACTCATCTTTCTCATGATTGTGAGCCTCTGTCCTTCATCCTGGTCTTATTATTCATAATGACTTCTTTTATTATTATTCTACTGTATCTTATCCTGGTTTATGTTCATATTCAGGTGGAATAGGGAAGAGCCCTTGGGAGGAAGCTGATTCAGGTAGGCTGTTCAAGAGAAAATACTGTATTCCTGATAGCACTGTGTAGCACATTCAGCCAAGAATGAACCCCCCACTTGATTGGATTTGCAAGGGAGGGCAGGATAATATTTAGCTGTATATAGATGATGATGATGATACTATGGAATGTGTTCCATCAACTCCCAATGCCAAATGCCAAGTTCCCCTTTTCAGGTCACTAAAATCCCTCCCCATGTTGCATGATTATGCTCATGACAGTCTCCCTTTAATGATTATAAGGATGAACAAGGAGTGTTGGATGACTACAGGGAATGGAAAGAACACAGAGCAACTGCACACTGCCAAGGGGAAGGACAACATGGATGAACTATATACATCTGTGAAGACAAACAATGGATATGCCTTTAGTACCTGCTTGGACTCCATGGATGATGCTATGCTAGCTGTTAATGGTGAGGTGGGAGACCCAGAGCGACCTTGTCATCTGCTTCATGTTGCCTCTGATGCTGGGTCCTTGGAAACTCTGAAGTTGCTGTTGGAAGTTGGGGCAGACCCAACCCTCCCAGATTTCTGGGGCAGGGTCCCATATGATGTGGCCAAGGACAAGGATACAAGAAATGTGTTCAGGCGCTTCATGGCTGCTCATCCTCTCCGGTGAGTGTCCTTGCTCCACTCCCAGTATCGTTCACTCCCTCTTACTTCAAAATTCCCCTTCTTTCCAGATATGACTATGTGAAGGCCAAGGTTCCCAGTGGTCTGACAAGTGAGATGGAGGACAAGCAGAGGGAGAAACGGAAAGCTCAACGCACAGCCAAGAAAGAAATGCAGAAAGAGAAAAAGAAAGGAAAGGAGAAGGAGAAAAGGGAAGGAAAGGAACGAGATGTCTTTCTCCAACTCCCCTCATCTGATAAGGTACAAACTCTGACTTTGTATCATCATTTGCACTGGAAACATGATCATGCTATAGATGTTTCTGTGGATTAGATGAATTACTTGTGCTTTTCTATATCATTGATGTATGAGAAGTTAATTGGAATTGCAGCTTCTTTCTTTTATGAAATTGATCACATTAATAGGGTTTTTTTTCCCATGGACAGAGGGAGGTGGAAAGATGTTTCTTGTGTGGAAAAGGCTTGAAGGGTGGAGAAAGATTTCAAGCATTTGAACTCAGTTTTTGCTCGGTGGGATGCGTACGCATCCATCGCTTTGATCGCCCCCTCCCTTCCTGACCAGGTTTCATCACCCCCAACATCCTTTGCCTATGACCATCAATTGCAACTTCATGAGCTTGTGTGTGTGTGTGTGTGTTTCTGTGTGTAATTTAATGATTTTGATATAGAATTAGGAGAGGGATGTCAAAGTCAACCTGGAGTGTATTTTCTGTCACTTGTCCCCTATGTTTGCCAATCTTCTGGATTCTAAAATTGTGCAGCTTTTGATTTGAAAAGAGCTATATACACAATGGAGGGTAATCCCATTTAAATATTCTAGTCTGTTATATATTCTCTGCAACCTACTTAAGACATGAAAAACCATGTTAACAAGGTCATAAAATGAGTTGATTACTTTGCAAACCTCTCATATTATCCACTCCTGATATAGTACCAGCATATATAGCCCTATATAAGGTAGTAATTATGGTGAGTTTTTCAACTTTCTTATGGTGAGATTCAACCATAACAGGAAGAAACTATAGAAACTGGAGGCAATGCAATAAGAATGAATTCTATGGAGATAGTTTAGGAGTAGATGATGAAGTCTGCTCCATTTGCTCCTGTCATATAGAAGTCATTTGTGAACCTTCCATGTGAAAGTTGAGGACCTCATTCATCCCATCTTCTGTTGCTAGAACCTATGAAAGCATGAAACAGATCCAAGTTATTTATATCAAAATTCTTGACCTGATTGTGGGCAAACCTCTCGTATATTGTGCAATTGAAAGTTCATTTCTCTTGTTCCAGTCTATTTAAGTCTTGTTGATAGCTTTTGTCATGATGTGAGCATGGCAAGACAAGCTGAGCCAAGTAGCAATTCTCTTTTGAACAGAAATGGACATAATACTAAATACTATACTTGTTGAAAGTATAATTAATATCGGATAAATACATTTTTTAGTCAAGGTTCAGACTTGAGATGCTCTGGACCAGAGGTATCTGAGATAGATATATCTATATTTTTATCATCTTCATAATTATTTTTCCATCTTTTTATTTTTATGCTTGAAGGTGCTAGCCACCTTCGTTTAATCACTCATGCAGGGATACAGCTCCTCTGGTTGAAATGCTCACTTCAGAGACACTTTGTGGTGGTGGTTGCTGTGTCACAAAAACGTGGCTTGAATTGGAATTGAAATGTACTGTATTTGGCAAATACAGATGAAGTGCAAAAGCATATATTCTATTATGAATTTGTAATCATGCATATATCTTTAACACACTGATATATTTGGTCTATAACGAAACCCCGAAAATTGAAACCTCGAAGGATCTGAAACGGGGAATGACACGAAACGTCGAAGGGGACAAAGCCTCGAATTTAACAGAAGGTGGAAAAAGACCGAAAACGTAGAACTTGCACTCCCAAACCAAGACTGCTGCCCACAGTCATTTCTCCTTTCAATGTCAAATCAATTTCAAATAACGAAGATTTTTCTCTTTTCATGCGCATGATTGTTGCGTTCGCCTTTGTATTAATACCTATTCAGGACGTCCTCAGTACCTATAATTCTCTTCTGCAAATTCCTGAATATGGAAAGTATTGGGTTTGTGGGAAAGTTCTGTCGTTTTTGTTTATGTACAATTGGACTCGTCTCCCAAACACGAATACGTCTAGTGATGACATCCTTTTATACTCTAATCCACAAAGATAAAAACAAAAACAATCGATGATTCATCACTAGCTGTATTCGTATTTGGGAGATAAGTACAATTGTACATAAGCAAAACCGACAGAACTTTCCCGCAAACCCAATAGATTGCAACTCACTTCCGAGAATTTTACGCTGATACACTTACGCTGCATGCGAGGCCGCCTTCGCATTCTGCTTTTCCCCTTCGGCATGTGGAATGTCCATGAGGCATTCGAAAAGCAAAGATCCTCGAACGAACAATTCGGATGAAGGATGGAATCCCAGGTTCTCATCACTCCTGCCATCAGATCATCCAGATTTGTTGACCTTATAAATCCTCCGCCAGGGAGCAGAGTATGTTGGAACGGGAAAGAGAACGACTCTTCATGGGCCATGAACCGAGGCGGCAACGGAAAGACATCCAGCGCGACTGCAGGATTCAGAAAGTTTCTAACGACTATGCAAGCAGAGATGTCCTGGACTATTTCAGAAGTAATGTGCATAATCTGGAGTTTTGAACCCCTCCTTTTGCTTTCAGATAAACACCTGGACAAAAAAAAGTGTCATTCGACTTTTTGGCGATTCGAGTTTCGTCGGTTCTTTCTTTTAGTGCGTTCGAGATACTAGTACATTCGAGGTTTCAGTTTTCTTCGGTTTGTCGTGCTTCAGATATATTTTGTTCAGCTCTGCCTTATCATCATATATGATGAAGTTGAAATAATCAGGGGGGGGGGGGACATCTGAAAATGCCTGAAGGCAGTGTGCAGTGGTTTGGGACCTGCCGTATTTTTTCTAAGTCAGTTAGGAAAGCTGATGGGAATGCAATAATATCCCATTCCCATATAAACTAGAACCTCCCCTGAACTTCTGGAGTGGATATAGCATATTCTTTTTCCATTCATTCATCAAAATTCCGTGCCACAATCCCAGCAAATTCTACATCATTGAAAAACTCTGTCTCCTTTTCCCCAGTACATTACAACTCCTGAGGAAGGTTTGACTTAGCAATCAAGGAAAAACGAAAGGGTCCGTCCTACCTCCAACTCCTCTCCTGCTAGATTTATGTATCATGTTAAAGTAATTGCTCTATGCAACTGTGCATTCCTAATCTCCAAAAAAAGTTTTGGCTTTTGAAATCTGTTGCCAAAAGTAAAGGTGATTGTAGCTATTTCTGAAAGGAATTACAAACACAAGCTTTGTTGCCCAGCCTAAAAATGAGGGTAACCCATATTATGCTACCAGGCTCCACGTTTGAGTTTGTTGTTAAGTTACTCTCTCACCCAGGGTCATGTAATAATAAATAAATTTTCCAGCAAAATCCACATAATAGCTGAACTGCTCTATGAATTGAATGAAGAGAAATTTTTTTTGTAAAGATAAAAGTATAAAATAGCATAAGCATCCTGCTGTCACAGAGCTGCAGTATAGTCATTCCCATTCAACATTCCATACCAAAATTCCAGCAAAAATCAGCGCATTTTATGCCACACAAAGTAAATCCCGTATCCCCCCTGACTACCCTCCTCAGGCAGTAAAGATTGAATAAATATGGAACCGTGATAATTTTTATGGAGAGGAGGTCTAAGTAGAAAGCAAGCAGCTCGTAAGTTCGTTTTGCTTCAAAGCTCAGAGGAAAAATAAACAAACAAATAACCTGAGCCCACACGTTCTGGCTGATATGGCACCTCGGTGCTATTTACCAATAAGGTGTCATCAAGATATATGGTGGGGTTGACTCTGAAACAAAACCAGTGTGCATTATGCTTTATGCGCTGGGATGGTTGCTGGTACAGAAGAAACAACTTTCCACTTTGTACTGAAATACCACTGTAACTGCGTCATGGAGGCTTCATTACTATGTTGAGTGTATATAATGAGTACGTATAGAGTGTTGTGAAGTCCCATGAGCTAATTGTATTGGCTTGATTTGGCTAAATTGGCTTTTCACAGTCAATTTCATCAGTTGTATTGTTTTCGTTTATTCAATTTTCCAGTTTCCGAAGCTACGTTCGAAGACTCCATTCAAGACATGCCCCAGTATTCAAAGCAAGCGCGAAGGGCATTTTTTGTTGATACCTCAGAGCTATTCTTTTTTCCCCTGAAATTTTGGACTATTCAATATTTCATTCCGAAAAAGTTGAAGACGGGAACGTTGGAAAGCCAAAGCAATATTGCTATTAGTTTTATCCCTTACTAGCGAGTTTATAGAACGTGCCTTCGGCAATCTGCGCTCTAAAAAAATGACAGTCACAGATTTCTCGTTTCCTTTTCATTGGCCTTCTTGAGGAGCTCTCAGATTTTCTTTTGAGAAATATCTTAGAAGCTTCGAGGATATTGTATCTTGAGTAAGAGAGTAAGGCTAACCCTTTCAGAGAAATCTTTTATTTTCCTTGGGAACTGGAGGAGACAGTTGTACACATTTGCAAACCGATTTTTTCCTCCATGTCCATAGTAATATGGTACAGAGATGGAGTGAGGTTAAATGAAGGGATTCAGAGGAAGTCGGAGACAAAGATGCGTCGTACATCCGGGACACTCGCGCTAGTCTTCCGATTCCCTCGCTGGATGAGCCAATGGGGTCGAGGCGGCGGGAAGACCCCGCCCAGCACCATCTGGGATTGGCTGCGGCCGAGCACGTGACCCGCCGCATGCGCAACGTGCTGCTGCTGCTGCTGTTGCTGGTGATGCTTTCGGAGGAGTGATGTCACACCCCGGCCACCACCGTGGTGGGGGAGAAGCTTCTTGGGATGCTGATGGAAGGACGGCTCCACCGGGATGAACATCCGGCCCGGTCGAGACATCGGCATGTAAGGAGGGGGTTCACACGAGGAACGGAAGAGGCTCAACGTGGATTCACTTCTTCCAGTCCCGATCCCGGGTAGCACCATAGTCACAGATTCTGCCCCTCTCCGAGGCGCCGGAGGGCTTCCTTTTTCTATCCCAAGACTATCCAGGGCATTCATGGACAGGGAACTTGTCTTCTTCCACCATCCGGACCAATTCTTTCCCGAATCGGGTTCGAATGCCGGATTGTCCAGGCCGAACCCAGAGGGCTTCACTTTCAAGATGAGTTCCCTCGAGGAGTCCGTGGACTCACTGGATCTCGATCTGGATGTGGATTTCGTGTTGGAATTGAAGGTTTTTTCTGCCAGGGTACTCATGCTTCCCTTCCTCGTGTCGTGAAACTCAAAGTCGTCGTTTGCATCCGTCGTGAGGGAATTACATTTTTCCGAGTCGCTCAAAGAGGCATAGACATGCTGGAGTTCATCCTTTGATTCCAAGTCAGAATCCCTGGACTTCCCAGCCTCCCCTTCCTTCTGCTTCTTCTTCCTCTTTTTCTCTTCTTCGAGCCCATAGAATTTCATGAGATCTCCGTCGTCTTTTGGATCCTTCCATGTGGGTGGAGGCGGAGGCATCCAGATCCCTCGCACTTCTTGAACTCCTCTCATCTTCTCCTTCTTTCCTAGAGCTCCTACCCATCCTCCTGCGGGAGATAACATTTTTTTTTTACATTTTAGTAGAGAGCAATGAATGATTTGATTGCTGGAATAATGTCGTCTCAACTTTAAGGAAAATATGACTGCAAGGTTAAAGACCCATTTAAAGATCACTGTGTTGAAGTGTGCCGAGAGTGACTTAAAAGTAACGCGTGACTTAAAATGGCAAAAATATTGCTCATATTAAAAGTTGCATGAATGTGCCATGATTAAACATCTCACATCTAGACCTGGAACACAGTAATTCTCACTTGACGATATATACATGGGAATTTGTGCTTCCATCTCACTGAAGTTTCCTTGTCGCCTTACCTTCTCTGAATTTGACTTGCACTAATATCGCCTATATTGACACGGAGACAGATCTTTCGGGAAGAGGGAGGCTGCCTTATTCATAAGTAGTGTCAAGCCTTGGCAAGCACTCTGTCACTCCTCTTATCTGGGTAAACTCTTAACCCATTCGTGAGCAGTGGGAAATATGCTTCCCAAAAAACGTTCGACCCTCCCCGTGCTCTGGTTCCTGTACATAAGAAAAAATTTTCCCCCGAGAGGGTTGCAGTTTCATACTATTCCAGTCGCCAAACTGCCCGGGTAATACGTGAGTTACTGTCGTGCGGTTACTAAGGTAAGGTTGAGCTATTTAATCGCATTTACAGTACCAGATTGCTGGGTTACATGCAGGTAAAAGAGTTACCCGGGTAATTCAAGGGTAGTGTAAAAGGGGTCTTGAGTCAACGCTGCCTTGGAGCTGTCAGCCTATTTATCACTTTATCTAGACGCAATCTGTCTGTCAATCACTTGGAGATAGGATCGGTTTAAGCTGACTGCCATTTCTCCTTGGAAAGAAAGGGAGGGCTGGCGCCCCACTGCGTTCCACAATCGAGGGTGGGGAATGGGATAAACTTATCCGTAAACGGAGATACCTACCCTACATATGTGTAGGGTGATTGTGTTGCATCTAGCGGCGATTGCTTAATTTGTCCATAAATTTCGCGTAGGCGGTTTTACTGTACTTCGATACATATCAAGAAGACGTTATATTCTGTATGTATATTTTACTGTATTTTATTCATTTATTTTATTAAGATACAAAGGTTTCCCCATGCATGCAGCATTTCATCATTCCATATTTCGTGTTTCACTTAGATGTCTTGCCACTAGGTCATATACAGGGTGAGGCAAAAGTTATTACACAGTTCTTGTATACTGAAAATAGCAATTTTGTTAATTTGGTCCTCTTTGTTTCAGAGTAATACTGCTGGATAAAGCTATTAACTTTTGAAATATCATTGCAAGATCATTTTCCTGTGTTATTTGCGTTTTTGTTGTCAGCAACGGTCAATATGACATTAAAAATGAAACTATGTTCTACATTCAACTACTGTAAAGTGACTTTTGCCACACCTTGTATACAAATGGAAATTTTGAGCTATCCAAACCCAGGCATCCTCGAATGTGTAAATTTCAATAGAATTGTTTTTACGACATCTAGCAGGATTGGACATGATGTCAATCAAAGGCTAGGTCATCTGTTAAAATAAGCCGAAGTTCCATCGTAGATATTGGGAGACGCAGAACCATGTAGTGAACTTGCATTCAAATACGGACTTGAGTCTGTTGTTTTAGGCAGACAAATTTGTCTGATTGGCTATCTGCTAGGCAATTGTTCGCAGGTTCGAACCACTGCAGGTTCACCCTTTGGCTCATCTATCCCCACGTCCTGTTCCTGACGGCATGGGTTTTAGGAATAATGCCACCCGGATATAAGACCCCCAGATTAGGCAAAGGTAGAAAAGTGCCATCCAGTTATGTTCAGGTCAGATTAAAGACTCATTCATTTCTGCGACATTTAGTGATATTGATGTCATGTAATTTGATCAACTTCACTGAAATGTTATTAAACATAAAACAAAGTCCAACTTCAGCCCATTCCTAAAAATGAATATTATGGCTGGAAATCTTTTGATTTTGGCCGTGTCGCAGGATGAGATGATTGCACTCTCTCTGCACTTCTTGGAATTTTTTCTCAAACAACAATTGCTCTGGGGCCATGTAAGGTTTTTATTTTTATTTTATCTCCCTCATATCCACTTTCACTCCTTTTTCCGGGGGGTGGAGAGGATCAGGATTAGCTCCCCTCCTCAATCCACCACCCTGAACCGCCCATTGTCCCCACCCCCATTTCCATCAGCAGTCCCTAAGTCTGTTGAAGTCCATGTTCATAACGGGACAGTCCTTCCCTACATTATGAATGAGGGGAAAAGAATATTTATTTAGAATCGATTTAAGGAAGTGCTTTCAATCGAGAGATGTTTTTGCCTTTTCCATTCTCAATGAATGGAAACGAAAAATCAATCATATATTAATTGAAAAATTGGTGGCAATTCATCGAATATTAAAAACATAGATAACAGTCACATAACTGCATGAATGTGTCTTGAGGTCGCCAAGTGAATGTCTTTAATTATCTGATACGTATAAATACTGTATATATAAATGAGAAATTATTAAGCAATGGCCTGGGTGGCTTTTTCGCATTTTCATCTCGGGTGGCTTTTTTCCGAACCCCAGAGCTGTCACACCCCACACCCTTTTGCCCCATCGGCACCGCGTGGACGGTGCCGATCGAGACTGCCAAACAAAAGGTGAGCGAGTCGTGCAAAAAAATCATGACTTCATATAATAATTCATATAAACCTTAAACCGAAAAAAAAATCGGACGCCTCCAATGTTCCCATGTCACTTTGTTTCGCTCGTGAAAAACTCGAAACGATATAAGAAAAGTGGATGTTTTTTCAATTTGCTCCTCGGGTGTTTAGAAACTGCTTTACGGCGCGCTGCCGTGCCCGAAAACTTTGCACCCGTGGCGGGCGGTCATAAGAGGGTAAAAAGCCGATAGGTCATCGGGCACGGTTTGGTTAAGATCTCATTTTCCCCGTTTTGCCCCACCTTCCAATACCTTTCAGAGAATAAATGAGATCGCTTTAGCGATATGGGTTAAGTGAGGTTCGAGTGGATCTCGTTCGTGCGAGAAGGAAGGGAGAGAATAGCCTTGTTTCGACCGAGACGTTATCCTGGGATCGCCCTGGGATAGTCGGCTTCTGGGATCGGTGGAAACACCTACTTTCGTCCCCCACCCGCTGTGAGAAACGCCTCCGGGCAAACCGGTCGATCCCAGGGTCGCTCTGTGACCGTCCCAGGTTCAGATCTCGGTCGAAACGCATTAGTGGGATGAGCATCATCTGATAGGCGTGCCGAACTCTTCCTTCTGCTCGCGTCCTCTTTTTTTTTTTCCTTTTCGCCGTGAGTGTTCGTATCGTTTAGAGCGAGGAAGATGTGCAAACTCTACTGCTTCTATTTCGCGATCTTAATATTCAAAGCGTGCTCGATGGCACGCAACGGAATAGGCATGCAAGATGGCATGCAACGTTCTCCTTGCCAAAGAACTTGAGAAAAGTGGGATGAAAAAGACCCCAACTGAAATTCTAAACAAACTCGAGTCGCTGAAGAAATACCTAAAGAAAATGGACACGAATAGGCGGTCGGGAGAAACCACCCATTCTATAGCTCATATGGAGATTTTGCAAGGCATATGAGGGTTATGGCTTTCTACCGAATTAATCTTCCACCATCTTGCTGGTCTTCTCAACTGAGAGTGCACTAGGGTGTAACCAGGACTCCCGGTCATTAAATATGATACATCTCCATGAACGAATGGACTCCCAGGAAATGTCACTCGGTCGGACCAGCGAGATTCGCCACCCCAGATAACCTGTCTGCTCTGGGATCAGTGTCGAGACAGTCGAGCCAGGTTATCCTGGGAAGCATGACATCTCGATAATTAACGACCTGAATCCCAGGAGAGGTTGTAGTCGAAACAAAGCTATTAGCTTTGTTTGAGTTTCACTCTGGCCCCTCCCTTCTGAAATCCCCCTTCTTTTACTCCCCTCCAATCGTGCCTGCGTGGAATGCGACACCGTTTCCCCTCTCTCCAAATCAGGTTCTCAAAATTTTTTTTTTTTTTTCTCTCGGCCCGTCGGGAACGGTGTCGCAATCGTCGCGCTATCATCAGGCGTGAGGGAACGAGTATCATTGTCGTCGAGAAAAAAAAACCATCTCGTGCATCCTTGCTTTCCCTATTACTCGGTTTCTGTTTTGGGCAGTTCCAGAATAATTGGGACGAAAGTGGTAAAAAAAAAATTAAAACGCTTTACGAAACCGCCATCCAACTTACGTTTCATGCATTGTATGCGTATTAAACTTGGACCAAATAAGCTCCATCAAACATGCATCACCTAGAGTGGGATGGTTTTTAATTATTCCTGCACCATTCCATTTGAATGAATTTAACATTTGCTTGGTGAATACCGTTTTTTGTCTGATACGTCACGACAGTGACGCGATAAAACTCTCCTAGCCGATTCATTTTTGAGCAGCAAAAAATGTCACTTGGCACGAAGAAAGGTCATGGTATATGCCTTCGTCCATATCTTTTCTGAAGATATGGACGCTTAAAGTCGAGCCAAATTAGACCAAATAGGAAGGGGAAGAAGCAGAACGAATACCGTCGTCAAAACTGTGTTACGTCAGTAAAGCGAAGCGAATGGGCTTCCTTTTTAGTGAGCTTCCTTTCCTTTCAGGAAAGGTACCACTTATAGTCTCGTCCGTGTGTCACACTTTGGTTGTCCGACGATAACTAAAAAATATTGGCCTGATCGATGCAAAAATTGACAAGTGGGTAGATATGAACAAGATGCAAGCTGAGTTCGTTTTGTAGCGGATTTGCATCAAAATTGGCATTTTTATTGAAAATTTTGGATTTGAAATTTGGTCACGGAGCGGAAGGCATGAACCTCTAAGACATGGACCTCAATGCGCATGCGCGGACGACCCCGACTTAGGCGCGGTGCCGTGTCTGCAACCAGTGCTGTCAGTTCTCTATGAGCATTCTTGGTGGATGGATCTAACTACTGAAAGAGAGGAGTGGGAGGCAGCACCTGTACATGCCAGCGTAGAAACGGTTGCTATACGAACTCGTGCCGAGAATGCTACACATTACACTTTCCTTTCATCTTCCGACCTCTTCCTACTAGGCACGTAGATTATCATAGTTATTTAGAAGGCCCACTACAGGATCGGATTTGCCAAACGAGTTAAGGAGGCACGAGAACAAAGCGTTAAAATGGCCGTTTCTGAAGGCGGGAGACCTATTTAATGCGCTTCCTTTCCTGAAAGGTAAGAGACCACGTATGGTCCCATCACACTTTGGTTGTCCGACGATAACTAAGAAACTAGCCCGATCGATGCGAAAATTGACAAGCGGGTTGAGATGAACCAGATACAGACTGAGTTCGTTTCGTGCGAATACGCCCCAAAATTGCCATTTTTATAGTGAATTTGGATTTTAAATTTGCTCCCTGGTGGAAGGGTGGGAAGGCATGAGTTCCTGAGAGCCCTTTAGAATACGAACCAGAATGCGCATGCGTGTAAGACCCAGGCCTTCGGCGCAGCGCCGCGTCCCTAACGAGTGCTGTCAATTCTCTACTTTTGTGGCAGATGGATCTAACCACGCACGGTCCTCCATCTTTCCATCACCATTTCGTTAAAACCATGGGTAGATTTGCCAAATCTAACCGAGAAATGAGATTTTTCATGATCGAAGATCATGGACATACCATCGGAAAGCGATGAAATTTTGTTCAAGTCGGTGACAAAATGAGGGTCTTAAACGAATGGAGGCCCACTACTGGAATGGGCTTGCCCATCTCGTTTCTGATGCAATGTGTACGACCGTCACGGTGACGTCCGAGCGATACCGGACAACGATGAGCGACTTCATCGCTCCGAGACTTCCAGAAATTGGATCCGATGACCAAACCTGGTTCCAGCAGGATGGGGCAACGGCCTACACTGCCTTCGCATCGATGGCACTGCTGGGACAGCCCTTTCCAAATCGTTTCGTTCCGTGGTTTGGAGACGTTCGTGGCCTGCCAGAAGCCCGGAAGTAACAGCCCCTAACTTCTTATGGGGGTTCTTGAAATTAAAGAGATCGATATTGAAGAAACTTGATGCTTTTATGGACAAGCAAAGAGGGGGGGTAATGTTGACGTAGGGACTAGGCGGCAAGCAACTAGGATATGCTAAAAAAAAAAAAAAATTCACAAAAATATGTAGCTTTAAGAGAAGTAGGCCTACCCTATAATTAAAGAACGCTCGACTTCGACACGTGATATCCAAATGAGTGCTATTGCCTCTTGATACCACTAAACTATCTTGATACCTTGATAACTCGAGGACGACAGACCGAGGACCCTTCAAGTTTTACGCAAAAACTGGCAATATCCAATATTCCAATCGACGCTGAGCGAATGTTGATACGAAACACAGAGATCCATGCGCGTCCGTGCATACAGAAAAACGGTGGACGTTTACAGTACGTGCCACTGTTTTCGAGACATAAACGAGGCAAAAACCAGACACGGATTTTATGCGTTAAACTGATATTCTAGTTTAATATGGTATATGAATGATTTCATTACCTGTCATGATGCCTATTTAACAACATTTTGAAATGTGTCAAGTATTTATCGCCCACCCTGCATTCGAAGAAAAAAAAAATTTCTGCCGAGTGAAAGTTTTAGAGAAAGTTCGAGACATATTTACACGTCCGTTCGACGGTCGGGACCTTCCTGTAGATGTCTCTCGCGACCCGAAGAGCGAGGAGAGTGGGGAGAGTGAGGAGAGCGAGGAGAGTGCGACGAGTACGGGGAGTACTCGGTCCGCTTCGTCGCCGACTTCGGATCCTCCTCCGTTCACGCCTTCTCGGCGTACGGACGATCGCGTTCTTCTCTCGGGATCTCTTGGGAGCCTCCCGCTCCGCCTCGGCACCGGCATCGACGGCATCCGATCGTTTTCGTCCTCGTCCGTCGGACGATCGGATCGCAGCGAAAGGAAGGGGAGAAAAGAGGGAAGAGAACGGGAAGTCGGGGACGTCGGGACTCCTCGGAGAGATAAAACGGGATCTCGTCGTCGGTCGCGTGGACTCCCGCCGCGATTTCCGATCGTCCCGCGTCGCCATGCCGCGAGAACGCTTGCGGAATCCTCATCTTTGCGACGTTCGTCGTTCGCAAATCGTCCCTACGGCAACCGGTCCCTGCATCCCACATCCCCCCTCCCTCTCGTCTCGTCCAAGCAACCTCGCGTGCAGGTCTGTTGCGTTTCGTGGAACGATCTGGCATCTTCCCGGTGACTTTCAAACGACCGTCGCGTTACTTTCGCGCCAAATGTGATCCTCGAAAGCGATGGAGTCTCGCGACTCGTTCTCGACGTTTCGAGTCGGCTTCTCGCGACTCGACGCAGATCGCTTCGAGAGGGCGAGTCGACCTCGACTCGCCGGGACGGTCTTCCGACCGCAGATCTCCGGCTCGCCGGGAGCGGACTCCGTTTTCTGCCGATCTTCTGCGTTTCGTGCCCGGAAGATCGTCCCGACGAAGAATCCGTTCTTACGACTCGATCGCCTCCGGCGACGGAACGGATTCCGATCGCACGTGCCGCGCGACTCCGGAAGCCTTCGATCCGCGACTCGTCCGCGTGCGGTGCGTCCGTCGTCGGTCGGTCGGTCGAGCGTCGGCGGCCGCGTCGAGAACGGACGCCTCCCGCCTCCGCGAGAGACGACGTGCAGGTGAGAGAAGAAGGGGCAAGAGGCATTCCGATCCGAATTCTCGGGAGGGGAGGAGGTGCGGTTCCGAGGTGCAGGGGAGGTGCGCAAGCCCTCGGGGACCGGGCTCCCCCCTTGCATTCCGGGCACGGATCGGATCCTCGAGTGCGGGCGAGGGAGTCTCTCCGTGGCTTCGTCAGAGCGTCTCTGCGTCGTGTGCAACCGAGTGCGAGTCCTCCGTCCGACGACGACGAGATCGGCGAGTCGGGTGAGTCGCGAATCGCATCTCCGGTTCCACCGGACCGAACGCGAGCCGTCGAGTCCCACGCGTCCCTCGCGCGGTCCGTCCCGATCGGTCGTCGCTCCTCTCGACGATCGATCGTTCGACGGAGAGATCCGTCGGCGTCGACGACTCGGATCGTCGCGTTCCGTCCGGGCGAGTGTCGTACACCCACGAGGCAGTTGCGACGTCGCTCGAGGGCGACGAGTCCCGATCTCTAATTACGCTTCCTCTCCGATCGAAGGAGATTCGGGCGGTTTTTTTTTCTCTCCCCGGTGTTTTGCCCCCACCCGGTCGTACGATGAACCCAGTGGTGCCAGACGAAGCCGATATCGCCGGGGCATGCACCCGTTCTCGTTTCGACGCGTTCGCTGCGTCACGAGGCACGAAAAGCGAACGTCCTCGCGAGACACCCCTGCCTTCCGACGCGGTGGAGTGCAGGGAACGTGTATTAAAGCCGAAGAATACGAAAACTGTGAGCGGAATCCAGCCGTGAAAAATTTTTTTTGACACTTTCAGAATTGTGGGGGGGGGGGAGTAGTCTCACGAATGCTTGTCTCATCTTGTCAAAAAAAAAGGGGCTAC